>JAWPHD010009595.1:0-102046 GCA_037043455.1 Cyrtodaria siliqua | reverse complement strand
TCAATATGTCATTCAGATACGGAGAGATGTCATTAAAGATTTCAATCAAATCTACCTGGTGTACGTAGATATAAAAATCGATCAGAAAATGTTGCATTAACGTAACAAGTAGCATATGTGTTTAATAATGAAATGGGATGCATGCAAGTCATACAATCCCTGTGGGATGTAAAGATAACAATATTGATTGAATGTCCGGGGAGACTTTATATTCGGTCGCCACACGGCACAGACAACATTATTGTGACAATACGAGTAGGCATAAAAGTCAAACGTGAAATGTAGCATTTACAAAACAAGTAACACACGTGTTTAATGATTAAAATGGATTTATGAATGTCATACAATCCCTGTGGGGAAGACTCTTGAAATCTCTTTTAAAGCAATACAAAAACAAATCTGCGACAAGAGGTGCACAGTTCGTACCGATAGGGATATAAACGTTAATTTAGTATTGTGGTTTATTGTTTTAAAAACCGTTGCGAAATTCAAAAGTCGGAAATCATTAGCTTTAAAAAGATACTTCATAACATAAATTCATCATTTTCATTCGAATATCATATGACCTGGTGGTTTTAAGCTTTGCATGTTTGCCAGGAAATCAGTGAGTACGTGGTTATATTCCCGGCTGAGGAACTCCGATTTCTGTATGAAAAATGCACAGCATATTGTATAAAAGAGTACAGTTCAAATAAGAACAAAATTGTAACATTTGAAAAAAATAAGTTATTTTTCATTTCCTTTTGCACATGATTAAAATGATTCAAACATTTGATCGAATTTAGTTTTTAGTATGCGTTAAACGTTCGTATATATTGTTTATATGTTTTGACAGAATATCTTGCGGAAACAAGCGAAGCGTTGTCGAATGAATATGGCGAAAGTCTGGACGTAAAACCTATTGCAGGTGATTTCTCTGTGGGTATCGAACACCTAAAGTGAGTATCTCGAATTATGTTCTTTCACTTTAGTTGTTTTTTAATTAAGAAATATAAAAAGATCGGACAGGGAAAGTAGCATTCAAGGAGGACAGTAAACCACAAAACACAGAAACAAACACGCAAACAGACAAACAAGAAGGCAAAAGCAATAATAAATGCAAACGACATCACAAACACAAAAAGGGTTGACAATAGGGCTACGGCAATACCGCCTTGGAACGGTCAGTGGCAAAGTAGGCCACTGGGGGTTTAAACAGGTTCTAGGGTGCACCAAACCTCACACTTACCCTACTGTCATCCCATTAAAACAGGACAGTGTAAATAAAGAAATCCCCGCCATGATCTAATCTCTAACCAACAAGTATGTAAATCTTGGTAAAAATACTAATCTTCTGTGCAACTGGTGGACAATTTGACAGGTTACCATCATTTTACATCAATTACATACTTGTAAACGGGTTCGCTTATACATGTATTCTGAAGAAAAACAAGTAGAACTAATTAAAATATCGATAAAATAGTTAATAATATATGTAAATTAAATCTGATTTTGCTTTCCGTCAGGAAGATTCCAGGAAAAAAACTAATACTATGGCTCTCTGCGATCTATATGCTACCGTATGCCGTCCAAGTAGAGTTATTACAATCATTGTCTAGGGTAATGACAGGTAAGTTTGATGTGTGTTTTAAATCGTGTCTTATTGTACCCTTAACTGTTTGTTCTCTTGTTAAACTGGCCTTTGCCAAATCAATGATTGTAGCTTTTTTGTATACTCATATAATCATGATCATGTATGTCTTATACTTTCATTGCTTATTAATGCTGCCTTCTAAATCAGTATTGTTAATACTTACTGGAACTTTGGTATTATCAACCGCATTCCTTGTGGTTTTAAAGTAATATACCCCTTAAGGCGATACTAGGGGCTTGAGAAGGGTTGCAATGTATGTTGATTATCATGAACATACACAATAAAACCGAGTCTTCTACTTTTCTCTCTTGTTTGTGTTTGTTGCTTCCAATGGATCCCTTTTTCAGTATTTATTGACAAGCAATACGAATCAGTAGAGTTATTACTTATTGGTTCTTCGTCATCAAGCTCACTCTTTGTGGTTTTATAGTAAAATATCGCTAAAGCCGGTGCTATTGGGCGTGAGAGGTTTTGCACCTTATATTTACTCTCATGAACCGACTCAATAAAACCGAGTCTGCTACTTTTACCTCTTGTTTACGGTTGTTGTTTACAAATTATCCGCTGTTCAGTATTTTCCTACAAATATGATATACTGCTTTTACGATGCATTGATATATTTGGGCTCCAAACGAGTTATAAACATGCGCGAGGATTGTCAAATATTCACTAGATGACTAGAAGACGAATATTGACCGTTCCAATGAGGCACCGCTGTTGTTAATATGGTTATGCTTTTGTGGTAACGCATAGGTTGCTTCTATGTATCTATTTACTTGTTGTTTTGTTTTAATGAGTATGTTATGCATGTCTGAGTTCTATGCGTGCTACATTTACTGGTCGACATTCTTATCAACTTTTAATGAATATAGGCACGATTTACTTGCATAAAAATAACAATTTTCCAAATAATTGGTATTTAAATATATCAGTATTACAGTATATACGGTTGAGTAGACCTAGGCGTGTGTATCTAGTTCCACATACATTTACTTCGTATTGTAGGAGTAGATATTTCGTTTTAATTATTTACGTATGAAGGCTGTTGGTTTCGCGATGTTCTTGTTGTGGTATGATGTCGCATACTGTGCTTATATGTATCCATGACCTCCCGTCGCAGATTTGTTTTGGTATTATTTTAAAATATATGATGTGGTTTCCTTTGATTGTATCATTTGAATGTACAAGTTCTGTGAATGCTACATGTTCTGCTCGTCTTTTGTATCTAGTTGTGTGGGTGTATTGCTATAAACTATAAGCACTAAGTCTAAGCAATACAGTGATAATCTATATCATAAATGAACGTCTGGCATTTGCTCATTTTAATTATATGTTTCCACTTTTTAGAAAACGACCGGCTAATCGTTTCGATTGACTTCACAGAAGACGAAGACCAGATTAAGAATGCTTATAACGGTGCAATGGGTAAGATGAAGTTGTACATTAAAATCAAACAAGCACGTTCAGAGAACTAATATCACCCGCATTTATACACTGTTTCTTTTACAGATGTTGGTTAGCAAAGTAAAGGACAATAACTGCAGTATTTTACTTTTCCTTATCTGCCCATAAATCTTACTCTACATTACTTGCTAGTGATCTGGCACTCCAAGTTTGGTACAGGTAGCTATTATACTTTCTGAAGAGTAGGCGACGCAAAGTTTACAATACTTTCTTTTGTTTTCTTACTTAATTTTCGATTCGGTGGTTCCACTACTCCGGCCGATAAAAGGCTCTGGGTATTGTTTAACCACTCATAGGATATGTTGTCTGCTTTTTAATTTAGTCTTTTGGCTGTTACTTGTGATAAGCAGGCTTCAAAACCGCTGCTCCCAACTAAATTCCTTTGTTTATTTCGCTCTTAGAGGCATACAATTTTATGAGATCCTGGGACCATACGCCGCTGGATATAGGGGATGAAATAAAGATACAAATATTGCTATATCCATCGCCATATGCTTGCCATCTTCGGGATGGTTAAAATTCTGTTGATTTTTATGAATATTGAGTTCTGCTCAACCCGGGGCTAGAGGGCGTGAGCGGTAGCTAGCATATTTCACTACCGCTCATGAACAGGAAATCTCTAACAATAGAGTCCACATCCAGAGAAATTCGGAAGCGATTCATGTATATGTTATTGTAAAGATATATAAAAAACACATAATTAGAAACACCTCCAGAATTGTACTGAACAACCACAGCAGTTGCAGCCCAATAGAAAATCAATCTAGTGTAAACCAGAAAACCCACGGGACAAAGGTTAATGCACCAACCTTCCCTTTCAGGGTTTCAAAAGGTGCAATCATGGAGTCCCAAGAATGTATCCAGTCATCGCAAAAGATAACAAAATAAGCGTAATGACTGACAGTAGAGGGGATAATCACCAAACATGAAGCGCGCTGTAATACTCAAGGTCGCATCTTTTCTGACGAATTTCCTGATTTATTTCGTAAAGTGGTCAGAAAATCCGTCAGACCCCTGTGATTTCCGAAGTGTGTTCATCACATCTCCATAGAATAACGGTTGTGATATTCTTAGTCGAAGAAAGGTTTTTAGGTTGGTGTTCTACTTTTCCAGCAGGATTTCCTTGCGGCGATATAACTGCGATAAAGATCTACTTAGTTTATGATAACGAAGACCTTGCTGAAGAAGTTTACATGTAATAACTTGATTTCGATAATTGAAATCCTTAACATCGTAACATGCCTTAGTAAAACGAATTAGCTAGGAGATATAAAGCCCGTAGGTACTGGTATCTAAATGCGGATAGTTAACGATGTCAAAGTTAAAGTTATCTCTCTTATCATAGATTTTAGTTTGTATGTAATCATTTGAAATCGAGAGATGGAGATCGAGGAATGCTGCCATGGAATCCGAACTGTTGGCTTTATTCAACGCGAGCTCTGATGGATAAATATTAGTGACCATGTGAGCAAAAAACGGATAATCAATATTGATTATATCATCCAGATACAAAGATGTAATATTAAACGCATCAATAATGTCTCTCTGGCTAGCGGTGACAAACTCAGAGCTATTTTCATATCACACGTTTTTTCGAAGGTGGGAGATAAGGCAAAGAATAGGATCAAGTGGAATAAGTTACATATTTACTTCAGATGAGTTGTTTGTTAAATCTTTTCGTTTTATACACAAAGTTGCATGTGAAAAAATCGTGAACATTTGTATACATATATCATATATATATGCAAATAATATAATGTTATTATTTTTGGTGGACACACTTAAAAAATATCATTTTATTTAATCAGTTTATTTAGAATGTTAATGCTAATTCTTAACATGTTAAAGCGAACGTTTTGTTTAAAGAATTATACCTGAATTAAAATGTATGTAGGTTTTAAAGAAGAAAACCGCTTAAATATCCTTAATAACGGTATGCATGCATGGATGGCTGGACGGACTGACGGACGGACGTACTGGATAGATGGATGGATGGATGGATGGGCATCGTACCTGTACACAGGTATTATTATGATTTACAGGACTGTTTTAATCTTTCGGGATTCGGCATTGACGTTTTGACGACATGGTATGTTTAGTACAATAAATTATGATGCAAAACAAACTAACATATTTGAACGCCCCTCAAAATGTATCAGTCCATCATGTCGCACATGTAAACTATTTGTATCGTTTTTTCCTGTACGAAGGCTAGATAACATGATGCATTTTACACATCGATTTCTGGCTTATATGCCGACGTTTTGGATGTCCGTCGAGTTGAAACTCTACTCCACCCGTCTTCATTTGCATGAGTTAGTATCAGTTTAAGTATAGCGTCTGTAGCTTTAAGTGGGAAAAGTAGTGTTACGAGTACTGTACATTATCTTATTGTACATCCTTTATATGTAATTGGTATATATTGAGGCATGCGCACACGTTGATGACTTTAAACTTGACCTTGTTATGAACTTTCGTATCAGTATTTTATTTTACAGCTGGTCTGGGAATATCTTTAGAGTTCAAGAGCGGAGAGTATATCAACTTGTATGAAGGCGAGGGTTCAAGTGCTAAATACACGGAGAAACAAATACAAACACTCGTTCGCAAAGGCAACCAAAAGCTGAACAAAATATGGATGGCCAAAGACGGTCATTCTGGTTGTTGTTGCTTATCAAAGTGACTCAGACACTCTGAGGGGAAGCCAAAGGACACATACATGTGTTCTTGATTAGAAACAGGACTTATAAACATATTTCCTAATTCTATAAAAGCGTGAAAAGCTTGCTTATTAACCGCTTACATGCCCATTGACTGATTAGTCAGGGTTTATATACAGACCAAAGACTGAGGCCGGAGAACAGTTATTTCTTTGAATACCGTTGGAATATGAATTATTATGTGTATAATACATTGTATTACAGAAAGGAACAATTAAACAGTTATATTATATGCAAAAACTATAATGTTGAGAGTTCGTTGTTTTGTTTTTTTTAGAAAAATACAATAATACTTATATTATGAAATACGAACAGGTAATGTAGCATTCAAGGACCAGTCAACCAAAATCACGCATAATCACAGTCAATAATTACAAAGATGAATAAAAGGCATGATTTCAAATCACAAACATAAAAGGGTTAACAATTGGGCCACCGCCTTGAAATGGTCAGTGGCAAATAAAGGCCGATGAATGTATAAACTAGGTTGTAGGGTGAACCAAACCTCACTGTTACCCTATTTTCATCCCAATAAAACGGGACGGTTTAAGGATGTTGGCTGGGCAAGTTTTGACATCTTCAAGTCTAAACATTTTATTTTTTAAATCATAGTTTTATTTGACAACAGAATTGTTTCATTTTTTCCATTCTAATAGAGGTGGATATAATGTAGATGTTAAGATGGTAATAAAACCTAATTTTAAGCAATTTTTTTTTTTCATATTTTTTCCGTCATTTGTGATCATTTTTTGTTGTCAACAAAACAGGGGATATAGTAGCTCTGAGTAGAATTTATCCTTTTGCTATAGAATAAATCAGATTTTTGTTTTTCAGTAGTGGAATACATATATAAAAGTAGATACTGAGCTAATTTTATTTTCGATCTCCATGTCAATATTGTGTGTACAGTATTTTACATTGAAAATGTCAAAATAACTCCAAAATGGGTGTAATTTAAAGAATTTTTAATAAAAAACAATTAGAAGCCTGGTGACCTATATATTTTTTTACTTGTTTTGAAAGAAATGTCATAGGACCTTGACATATACAAGTTTTAAACAAAGTTGATCATTAGAACATACTTTTTTATCTTGAATTAATTTTTCGGTAAAGACAAAAGTGGGTGGGGTACGGTCCATATATGTTTGCTTTTTAAAGTAAAAAGACGAATGAGGATTACAACTGTTTTTATATGATTTGAAAGATATGTATATATGCAATCGAAAATTGATTTTTGTTTTTCAATAAACGTAATGTTATGAAAACAATTGTGAAAATGTTCAGTGACTATATTTTGCCTCTTTTTAGTGAAATTTTGAAGTTAGAAATATGTGCCTTCTTCAATGACGTCTAGTGGGAAAAAAAGTGTGGTGACCTAGCCTTTTTTTTGATAATTTTGAATCTAAATTATACCAAAGAAGCTTTAAATATGAATTTAAAAAAATCTCATCACTACGTCCTTTCCCAGCCAACCTCCTTAAATCAAGATAATCCCGCCATTCTCAAACAAGACAGCGTAAATATGCAATATAAACTTGTATAGATGATCATGTATATATATATATATATAAATGTTCAAGTGTCCTTGTGATGGTAAATAAAAATAAAATAAAAATCAAGAAATTATTTTAAAGTGAGTTTTCTATTCTATTTCGCTAGTACTTTTACTACTTATTTAAGTAGATCTTCAGGCGCTAGCATAAATGTATGATCATGTATATAATAAATATAAAAACGCCCAGAAAGTCACAAAGCAAGCACTCAGAGACTTGGCAGAAGCCAGAGCAACACAAAACAAATCAATAATGGTAAGATGATAAAAGATTTAAGACAAACATAAAATGCTACGGTAACCGTCCTTTGAGGATTTGGGTAGACGTCATCAAAGTGTCCACAATCTGTCAGGTCATCGCATAATCAAGAAGGAAAGCATAGTAACGAACTGTAAATGGGTCAACCACTAAACATGCAGTGCGTTGCAAAATGATAGAGTCCTAAACTCATTTGATAAACTTTTTAACACGTTTAATAAAGATTGTAAGAAAGTGATTATGACCAAGGATCTTAGGAAGTTTGTTAACCACATCACCATAGAAGTCAAACTGTGATATTCCTTTCGCAGAAGAAAGATATAGAAGAGAAGAGACACTTTTATAGTATAGATATATACTGTTGTTGACTTAAACTATTACAGTTTTTCATCGTTACAAGTATATGACAATTATGATATACACACACGTGACAGATTTTAACATTGCATAAACATCAAAATAATCATTCAATTTTCTTTGCTTCATACATATGTAAACATGTATATAGTAAGGCAAGAATCAGAATACACACTCCTTTTCCCGGATTTGTTTTACTATTCCTTGCGAAAATTACGCTCATCGATCGGGTCAGAAGTACATTATTCTTCGTTTCTGCTACATTGGCTTACCTAATTATGACCTACCGAGTAGGAATTTCTTCATCAATTATTCAATCAAAAACATTCGCTGACTGTTTTAAACTTTACACAGATTACCTTTCTTGTTTACGCGACTGGAACGGAGTGAATAGTTTATCGTTGTTTTATAATGTTGTTTCAGTTATTACAATTTATAAAATAGCGGGAATCAGTATGCTACTCTTTTTTGTGCAAGCTTTCATTCAATCCCCAAATTTCGATAACTGACATTACGTGGTCCAGCCTTTATTTCATTAAGCGATGGGAAAGCAGGATTTATAACGATTTTTTTCGACAATAAAACATGTTCAAAAACATATTTTACGGAAAGAAATCGATAGCCTATTTAAAATTACCTATTAAAGGTTTCAATTTTACAGTATATAATTAAACATTACATTTTATATTCCTACATGTTTTTTTCTAGATTATGATAAAAAAAATGTCAGGATTTGTTCTGTGCATATTGCAACAAAGATTAGACATCATTGGTGGCAAGTTATTTGCAAAGTTCCCAACTCATCAAATGAACGTTCGCGTAAAAGTTTGTACAAGCGAGTGTGGGCTATGCTTTATAATAGTGGTGAATGCAAATATCGCCGATATTTAACAAGAAAAAGCATCAAAAGCATCAAAACATGGCATCAAAGGAACTAAGAACACCCGTACATGGGAAATAAATGGAAACAAGTAAAACAATATGTCATGTCAACAATATGTCATGTCAACAAACAACAATTTAATGGAAAAATACTGGGCCCCGTTTTATTAAACATCTTACGATAAGTCTCAAATTTTAAAACTGTTCACATGTTTGCACCTAAGCATTCAGTGTAGACAATTATGTGTGTATTATGTATAGCAGTATCAAATGTATAAGAAAATGAAATGAAATTGCGTTCTTTTTGAATTGTAAATCAAAGTAAATAATTTACAATCAAAATTGCCCTGATCCTAACTCTTCTCTGTTAGGGCCTCTACGTTTACATCATTAACATATTACTATTGCTCTGACATAATGCTGCGGCGCTTACTTCATGCTTTTGAACGAATACATGCAGTGTCAAAGTATGGCGAAATTCGTCTTTAAAGGGACACACTGCAATTTGAATAATGTTCATAAAACATTATTATCAAAACAAAAACAAATATGCGTTTAAGATATATTTGACGTTGTAATCAATATATGTACGACATATTGTGCTCATGGCTGTCGTGTATTTAAAGTGAAGACCAATATAGTTGATTGCGTGGATGTATCTGCGTGATCTGTTGTTGCCATTTCTCTTGTTGCAATTGTTGATGTGTCTCTCCTGCTCGGTGTAGATGTCACGTCTCTTCTACGACCGGTTCCGCGGCGGTCAATAGCCTGGATGGAAGGTGAACACTACGACCCCGTCCCCCGTTACCTTTCCACAGCTAAGTGGTAGAAAGCTCGAAGCCGGCGCCAGAACGTGTCTGACACCCACTGTGAGTAAAGCCACGATCAGGAGGACTTGGGCACCAGGACACGAAGGCAACCGGCTTCCTGTACACCAGATTTCCCGCCTAGGTACATTCGAGATATTCCTTGAAGAAGGGATCGAAATATTGCGAATGGTGTAGTGTTGGTAGTACTCTTCTTGGCTGAAGATTCCTGACGGTAGCTGGTCTCGTCGATGCGTTATTTTGGGGTTTTTCTATGTATCTGTAGTTTGACCATAAAGCATTAAAGTTAGCCCCCAGTGATTTATTTCACCTGCTTGCATATAATTAAATACAAAATATTAACATTTGGAATGTTCAATTTCTCTTCGTTATTCTACCATATCTTTAAATAAATTATTGATGAAATATAAGCAACAATTAGCAAGATGCAAACACAATTAGCTTTATCTATTCATACATCTATATTGCATATACATGATATATTCATCTTTAAATATGCGACTTATGTAATGAAAACTATCGCCGGGAACGCCGCGAGATTTAACACAATCAACATTGCCATTTAAAGGCTCTGTGACATTGATATATTCACACATTTATTTTTAGAAAGCCAGCTAATCACGTGTAAACTAAGTTTTTATCAAAACACATTATTTGGTAAAGATATAATATGTACAGGTTACAGTATAGTTCATTTTTAGAATTTTAAGGAAATACGTTCAAGGTTGCGAAAGCGACCCAAAAACGTATTTCATTAAAATTATAATAAGTAATTTATAACTTTTAGATTTTTTATTACTTTTAGTTAAACCCGTCTATCCTCTTGTGGCTTTCTTTTATCTGCACGTAGTGAGTAGTAGGTGGACCCGCCCACTGTCTAGCAGCATTCGTTCGATTGAAACCTGTCATAGCTGATTACCTCAGTTAGAGGAAAGACGAAACTGTGCTGCCGTAGACTGTTTAATCACAGTACACTTGGTATCAATTCACAACTGATGAAGTTCCGTTTTGCAAATTTGAGCTTTTCCAGTAATGTATTTAATGTAAAGAGATTGCAAAAGTGTACATGTTAAGTTTTTGCTCACTTGCTTGAGGCAAACGCGTACTATGTATTCGATCAATAATGGACGTTTTAAAAGAAACATGTGATGGGTTATCTTGTTTTTTGAAAGGAGCGGTCTAATGCAGCTATGTACGCTTCGATTAACATCAGTATATTATAGTCGTACATGCGAAATACAGCGGAAATTCCCGAGTTGCGTTTCTTTTTTCATTCAGAATAGTAATTTTTGTATACTCCTTTATAATAATTCACATATTCCACTTCATAACAGTAGTAATTCGTCTTTGTAATCGTAACGTTTACAGTAATCCACTTTGTCTAAGTTGTAGTTAATTCAGTAAGAATTATTTAAATCCAGTAGAAGAAAGCATATTTTTTTAATTAAATCCAATCACCACTGTAGGTAAAGTGAGAATCGAATTTGAGTTTGTATATATCAACACGCTAGTTTGTAGACAGACATATGATGGTTTGTAGATGTGGAAACCCATATTTGGCAAATAATCGTGATTTAGCAAGTTTTTTAGATGAAATAATACTGTATACAAGATATACTGACATTTTGGAACTTTACGGGCTTGACCTTTTCTTTCAATTTTTCGTTACGTCATTAAGATGTTCGACTGTTCTTGATGTGTGTTTAATAATATAGTGTGTCTATGGAAGTAGTTTCTTGATTTTACAACCAAAAATGTATTATTTCCAGGGTGCAACAAAACCTTTTTGTTATAAAATTGGTTGATGAAATAAAAATAAATGTGTGTTTCGTAAGCCATAACTTCATTCGTTATAATAAATATAATAATATATATATAATAAGGCAATATACATAAATAAACAATTATGTATAGCCTTACTATTTGTGAGGTATCAAATTATTTCCAGTTAATATTACCATATTTTCAGATATGGATATTTATGCTTTGAATGGGTCCTCGGAATACGAAGCCAATGTGTAGAAAACCTCTCAAACAGAAACTCAAGCGTTTAACTGCGAATAATGCAACTTCACTACTAAACATGTCGTCAAAGTTATCAGAGTTTAAAGCAGAGAAGAAAATGTAACTTAACGTTTGAAGCAAATGAACCATCGTAAAAATACTATGCTTGTTTACATGTTTAATGCCAAATTTAATCCCATGATGCAACTGAACCTGTCCACAAACTAGCGTGTTGATATCTACAAACTCAAATTCGATTAGTCAAATACCCAGATGGATATATATAGTAAAAAACAACTTTGAGTTTACCCGGCTGGACATACTCCTAAAATTTAAATTTTCCTGAAGAAAAAACATTGAGCTGTTCGAAAAACAATGTTGGGCAAGTGGTCCTCTCCGCATAACGTTATGACGTCACGTTAAAGTAACGTTTACCGCCGTAATATAAAAGATCAAAATCTTTACTTTGCTAATAGATTTCGTAAAAACCATAACGAATTGAACTGATTGTTTGTGATTTTTATTACCTATATACATGTGCTATAAATATGCATTAATATAACGTGTTCAAGCAATTCACGACTCTGAGTCCAGTCTGTTATTTTCACGTTTTGCAAATGCGCTTCGTCCAACATTTGTAAGCGTTCAAAATAATTGCAAGCAAGATACGTGGACTAGTAGTAAGCCCCAATAATGAGATATAGGGTCCTATAGAAACCACAGCGTCCGAACGCAATGGCATCGTAGGTCCGCGCTGTACTGCAAACCAACACATCCTTATTGACTATTACACTGGTCAGACAGTTAAATCTATAGATTCAACGATTCATAATGACGTTGTCATAGTTATTCTGTTGTACGTTGTGTTCGATTATTGCGAAAGGCTTCACCTTTTTAGTTTATTTTTTCATTGGCTACATTTCTTAAAGAGTGAGAATTGAATAATAAACGTCCGCATAAACAATCAAGACAAGAAGACGAATGTCTTAGCGTACTCTTTTTTGTATGTTCAATCTCTACTTCTTTCTGTATCATATAATACATCCGTTATTTCATTGTCTTTTTGTTTAATTTTGTTTCACTAATCAATATAAATAGTTTTTTCCATGCGAGGGAATACTAGGCATATGCCGACAGACAAGCAATGGACCTAGCATTTCAAATATCCGATCGAATAAAGTATGTATCGTTGGATACAGACTTTAACAAATGTCTAATTTGTCAGGAAGACTCAGACGATACTCCCCACAGCCTTTTTTTAATGGATATTGAGACATTTAAAACTGGTATTTGTCAAGGAAAGGACAATGTCTATGACAGATTGTGTCAATTAATAAAATACACAAATCAATTGCTATTAAAAGTCCTGTTTGTCAGAGGACCTATCAATGTAATTAAACGCACAAGTCTAATATTAAAATAGCAAATGGGAAAGTCCCAAACTTGACACAGATTTAAACGTTACCACGAAAACTGACAAAATACCGGTAAAACCTCACAGGCAGAAAACAGACTACTTTACCACGTGTTTCTTTCTTTGTGGTAGATCAAAAGGTCCTAGAGAGGATAGCAATTTATTCATGGTTGCGAAAATATAGACAAATATATATTCACAAAAAAAGCAAAAGATCTAGATGATGAAGATATTTTGTTAAATTTAAAGGGACATGGGGATCAGTACGTTGACATGAAGACTTCCACATGGATACTCAATGCGAAAGGACAATATACCTGAGTATCTGCGTACTTTGACACCGTTGGCACTCGAGTGCCGGTTGCGGACACTTTACTTAGCACAGAATTACAGTTTATGTCATCGATGCAATGTCATTCATTCAGCGGTTCCAATCATACGGTGCAACAAAGTTGGGTCATCTGCCAATTCTTATTGTGTTATTAACAGAAAGCTGCTTCCATTCATGATGAAACAAGAAATTGCAGCACAGCTACTGGAAAAAATGTTGGACAATTCTGATCATATCATATTTTGTTAAAGGAGTTTGAAACAAAATCTGTTTGTGTTTTTTTTAGATATTAATTTACAGAATAAACTTACTGCCTGTTGAACTGGTGCTTTGAACTGGTCCGCTGTCCACCCGCTGCTTGTAGTTGCTTTCTGAAAAGATAAAGTTTATATAACTTTATATGATAGATATATCACCTATACTTTTCATATATCAATATTTAAACAGAAATGTTACACTTATATTATGATATAATAGAAACAATATTTTCAATGTCACAATGTTTATCTTTTGTTTTTCTAAATCATAGACATTTAAATTATTGTGATTTATACTTACATTCTTCGCACAAGTCACAGCTATTATTAAGCTGTGAAGTTATGCAGTTATTTCCCTTGGCACGTAGTCGGTCCATTTCATTCGCAACAACTGGAATGCAAGCGATTGCACCTTCCTCGAGAGCAAGCAAAACCAGGCCCTCTAAATTTTTAACTCTGCTTAGAGCGACATATGTCATGCCAGGGCTAAAGACATCTTTACCAATGTCAAGGACAGCTTGGTCAAGTGTAACACCTTGACTTTTATGAATACTTGCTGCCCATGCCAGCGTTAATGGGAATTGTGTACGAACCAGGACAGCCTTACGCTTGGCATAGAATTCAGCAGTAATAGGCTCTATTGCAACTGCATTTGTGTGTAAACTCACTATTACTTATATTTCCTACATTTGAGTCAAAGAATTTGACTAACATTTTCTGAGGCATGCACCCATCAGTTGGATTTGTCGGACATACACCGTCCTTCCATATGAAGCCCGTAACTATTCCTCTAGCACCATTCACGAGACCCTTAGATGTATTTATGTTCCTCCTGAGCATTACAACTGAACCTACGCAGTTTAGATACTTTGTCAGGCCAGCACACTGTCTGTCATCATCTGGTATGTACTCAGGTGGAACTGAATTTCCCTTAAACAATGCTTTGCCATTTGTAACCTCCACAAAAGCATGCTTAGCTAAAATGGTATATGTTACACAAACATGTGAAAGGGTATGTAACCTATGTTGATTGTAGCGGTCGCAACATTTTAGGATTGGGAAAAGACGAAGCGCATTTTCAAATGTGTCATCATCTGGAAAGCCATGTGACAAACGTGTTATTAAAAGATTAATGTCATCGTTTGTGTGTGTCGCTGTTCGCACACGAAGTAACAAATCTGCATAAATTCGATCATTTTTTTGTCTCATGTTCTGCACAAGCTCAACCAGTGTGAAAAGATCTTTCCACAAATGTGTTTTTTCACAGGCGCCTGAGAAAACAAAGTGACCTGGTGACACAGGAGGTAAGTGATAGAAGTCGCCAAGTGCAATGACGTTTAAATCGCCAAAGAAACAATCATCATCAACGCATTTTATGTCATTTAAACGCCGATGAATGTGAACGAAAGTTTCGTAAGACACCATACTTATTTCATCAATGATGATAGTATTGGTGTTTCTCCACTGTTTTCGCATTAGTGCCAATTTTTCGCCTTTCAAGGGAGTATATTTTGGAGATGGTCCATGTTGAACAGGAAGATTAAGTGCACGATGTATAGTTACACCACGAACATTGAAAGCAGCAACACCAGTTGGTGCCGTAACGACAATAGCTGGGGAGTCTTTTGTGAAAATATCAAGAGATGTTCGCGTGATAAGCTCGTGTAACAAATTTATTAAGTGCGACTTTCCAATTCCACCAGGACCACTTATAAATAGACGGATAGTTTCTGGTTTGTCATTTGTTTCACCTTGTTGGTAAATGTTTAGTTGTTTAAAGTACTTTTTAACAATTTGAAAGGCCTGTTACTGCTCAACATTAAGGTCATGAATGAGACTGTTATACTGCAGATCAGTAAGCCTGGAGAAAGTAATATGGTTCAGTTCCTTGTCATCCTCCTCACCAGAAGCTTCAGTATCAAGTGCACTTAAATCTTTCTGAAGGATATCATCTGGGAAGTCAAAGAAATTGATGTTGTCGGGAACTTCTTTAATAAAATGTTCGGCATCTGGAATGTCATTAGCATAAGCCTCAGTGTTGGGAGCAACAACGGGAGCTATGTAATTGCGAAATACACTATCATCCAGAGCTTGATTTTGATTAATTGCTCTTTCAATTTCTTCAGCATGTTTATGGCTATCTGACTGTTGAAGAAGCTAATGACAGCTGTGAAAAGCTTCTTCTGCTGTAGAAAAGCCTCGTATAAGGTCAATCTCATTACGCCATGGTAGGTACAGTATGAGAAAGGAGAAATAGTATGTGTCCCCATCTTGCTCTGCAGTAAATTTGGGTGTTCTAAGAACTAACTCACTCTTGCGTTTTGTGACAAAACCAGTTCCATCCTGAAATTTAATTGCATTTTTACTCTTACTTTCCTGACTTGAGGAGTACCGTGTGGCAAAATGAGCTAATGTCATACATTCAAAATCTACTGTTTCAGGTCTGCATTTATATCGTTCAAAGACATTTGAACAAAATATATCTGAGCTATCATTTTCTAGATTTCCAAGCTCGAGTTTCGGCTTTAATAGCCTAATGCGCTCCTTTTCAGGCCGAGCATTAAGGAAAATGGATGCCTTGGACGACCCACTTAATGGTAAGCCCCAAACATCTTAAATGCATCTTCTGGTGCACTTAAATGTCTATGATTTAGAAAAACATTTCCAATAGTGTTGAGGTGTTTTTTTGTAGAAGCATCAGGTGGTAAGGTAGACACAGCTTCTCTTAGGGATTTTCCAACCTCTTCACTTTCAGCCTTACATATGTATGAACAAACATACTTGGCTGCTCCATGGGCACGGCCTACAAGCTGTATATCCATGTTAGCATTCCAGACACGCAAGATGTTTTTATTGTAAGCATTAACATTTTCTGCACCTGGAGCACGTTTGATTGTATAACAGTGAGAACTGTTTTTCATTTCAACAATATCTTTCAATACTGTCTTTGGAGATACCTTCTGTGGGAATCCAAATCTATATGTTTGGTTTTGTTTCTCATATATATGGCCGGTATGAGTGTGTTTATGTCGCTGAAGTGCTTCCACTCTTTTTCTCATGAATGAGTCATCCTGAGAGATTTCAGTGGAGATGTACTTGTCAATAAAAGCTGGAGCATCAACCCTTCCCTGTTCTGTATGAAGATTTGGAGCATCTTGTACCCACCCAATGAATGTAAATGAGGAGAGCCACGCATCTGGAACTCGATCCGCCAAAATAATCTGTGATTTCACCTATTGGGCGTTCATCGGACAATATATACGAGTGGATGAGATGATGAACTCTTCTGCAAAAGTGTCTGGCAGTTGTGATTGGATTGGCTATCATGAGTGCTGTCTTTTGTTGCGTTTTTAATTTGGCGACATCATGAGGCGAATTTGGCTGTCCTGTTTGTTGCAGCAGTACAGACATAAGGTCATCCCAGTTCATGTCATTTGCAGAGAGTGTAAGAAAGAAGGTCATTGGACCTTTAGCTTTGATTAATGCTAACAAATCTAGCATTCCAATAAGCAGCAGAGCCTCTTACACCTTTCATAAAGCCAAAGAAGTGCTCTGGGTAATCAGGATTTTCCTGAAAAGTCTCTTTAACATTGCCCGCAGTAAGATCTCTGGGTCTTTTGTTTGTTTTTGAGCTGCGAATTCTAGCGGCTATGTTGATGCCTTCAGACAACTTCTCTTTTTCAGAGAGATTAGTAGCCCAAAACAAATATGGGAAATTGGACTGCCAACGATTATCACAGGACAGTAGCCTTGATTGGAAATATTGCAAAACAGTCAATCGCAATTTTCTCGGCGTTCGGAGGCCATTTTTACCGTCCGGAAATAAGGAGGGAAATGCCATTTCTTCCAGATAAGAGTCAGAAAACATGTTTAACGGAGTATTTATGTTGCGCTGGATAGTATGGACTGGAATGTGGCGGTCGTCAACAAATTTACTGTAATCTATCTTTGGTAAAACAGGATCTTTTTGTATAACAGAGCATTCTGGCTGCCAACCATCATTGGTACCAGTTTGTACGTCACTCAAATCCTGTGCATCAGAAAAAATGGTGATCACTGGAGGTAAACTTTGTTTTTAAGAAAATGTAGGAATGGTGATCTTAGAGTAGATAATATTGTGGGACTTCAGCCAAGTAAGAGCTGTCAGTATTGTATCTGTATCTACTATGAACTCTTTTGGGATGGTACCTTCCTTTTGACTATCAATTCTAACAAGTACCAAACCATGGTGTGAAAACGGGTCTACCTGCTCCTGTTCATCATACGGAAAGTTTATAACTTGACCATTCATAGCTTTTTGCCCATGTGGAAGAATTACTACTTTCATATATACATGTGCTAAAGAAATCATTTTTTGTTCGGCCACATTCAGGTTTTGTAACTCTTCCGGAATATTTGAAACTTGAAGCTGATTTAAAATGCACAAAGGGGGTAGTTTATTTTGTTTGAAAGAGGTATAGCACCTTGCACACAGAACAATACTAGATTGCTCAAGATTCACTAAGTCTTGCAACAAAGGTATCCACTGTTCCTTCATTTCATAACGTTTAATACTAGATGAGTAGTATAACTTCTGACATGACTGACATATGTTGCATGGACCCTCTTGTATGGCGGTGAGGAATTTAGCACCTGGCTTATCACTGCTGACTTTGACATCCGATTTTAGTTTACGACCTGTATTGGTATTGTTAAGTACTGCTTCAGTAGGGATAGAACGGCTACTACCGACAATTTCTTCTGGGACTGGATCGCTGAAAATGGAATACTCATCTGTGTTTGGGAGACACAATTTTCTCTTTTTGGAAGACAGAGTAGAACCTTCATCTATGCAAATTGTGTCCGACTGACCATTTATTGCGAGAATAGGAGGTTCACACAAACAATTGCAGGCAAAATGTATTGGCCTCACCAACATGTAATGTGAATCTGTGTTTAGCAAGGTAATGTATGGACTTGCAGAAGTGACAGTTGATGCAACATTAAACCTTGGAAGAAATCTTTGCCAGGACATGGTTTGACCGAAACGACTAAGTACAAAAATTGGAGTTTTCAGCCAAGTTGCACTTGCTTCGATTTCAATGTCAGTGGCCCAAGACAGCAATGATGCGTCAGTACGAAACATATTTGACATGTACTGCTGAACTGATTGTCTTCTAGGATTTAGTTGAATATCAGGAGAAATCATATTTAAATGTTCTAACATAAAAGAAACAACCCCGTGCCTTATAGGAATATGAAAGTCTTCCACACCAAAGAAGTGTAAACTGAGACAGCGGAAATAGCAATTTCCATCCCCAATTGAATTTTTTGCATATCGGTCGCAGCTACGTAAAACGTCATCAAAGGCAGTACATGCGCATGTAACATCCATCGATAACTGTTTACAAGGAGGCAAAATAGTTTCTGGAATATTGAAGTACTTTGCAGCTTCAAAAGGAGAGCAGTGTCATATTTGTGCAGAAACATTGCCATGTAATTGGAGAATACGTGCACTTCGGGACATTTTTTGAGAAGATGAATTAACATCGTTAGGTGGCACATTTGCAGTGTCGGAATATGTCACAATTGACGTATCGGAACAGGCATCCAAGGCAGGTTGACTGAATGCATGATTATCGTTGGTTCCAATAACTGCATCATTTGCAAATGTATGCATATCAACAGCAGAGGTGGTGCACTATTCTTTTTGAAATTTTGCATTATTATTACCGTCCAAAGCATTGGTGGTATCAGAATGCATTGTAACATTTGTGCAATCATACTCACTGAAAGTATTTTTCTCAGAGTCAGAAATGGGCGTGTCAGAATGTGTTGCATCATTTACATAATTATGCATTACAGTCTGTATGTAATCATGATCATGCAAAGCAATGTCATAGGAAGGATGCTTTTTCGAATAATTATGCTCAGCAAAACATTGGCATTGGTAAGATGTGACATAGCCTGTGTGTAGTCATGATCATGCAAAGCAATGGCAGGGGAAGGGTGCTTTTTTTAAATTTGCATAATTATGCTCAGCGAAAGTATCGTCGTACATGGCAGAAAATGTCAAACCCGAGGTATTGTCACTACAGGTTATATTCATAGTAGGATCATAATCGTACTCAGATGTACGATGATCCATTCTGTAAATGTAAAGAAATAGGGATTAATAATTATAGACTGAAAATGGTAATCTTAATGTAACTTGAAACTGAAATAAGCTACAGATAACAACAGGAAGTGATATTTTATATATATGCAACAATTACAGTAAACAGTCACCGTTAGCGATCACATACAACCAACTGGATTATATTTACTGTAAGCATATATAGAAATGATGACTACATCGTGTTAATACCTCATCCTTATTTTCTACGTTTCCATGGAGTGTCTGCATCAACACTGGAATCCTGAATGGAAGTAGCAGTACACTTTTTGAAGTATCAAACAGCCAGTCGCTGTCACGTTCGCTGCTGGCTATTTCTTCATATTCGATAGAGTGGGGGGTTGACGATATCAAATTTATTTCGCGAGATGTGTATCGAATTTCAGCTCGAAATGAATTAATCAGTTGCTGAAACCAATGTTTTTTTGTTAAAGACACAGCATGGAGACCATCATAAAGATTGTTATACATATAACGGGTATGTGTTTTCAATGACCTTCCTTTACCACTTCTTTTTTTGTGCTCCTTACAAACAGATAAATGCCATGAAACAGTCCAGCAGCCACGTACACAAAATGTCTGAGCGTTAGAATTAACGATTTTAATTCTTATGTTTATTTCTGCAAGCAGTTTATTTAGATCAGCTTGCTGAGACTGTATATCTTCAGATGAAACGGTAGAATTTAAAAAAAATATTGACTTTGCATAGTCATCATGAATTGCTTGGAGATTTGCCGTGGGAATTGTGACAAAGCCCACAAGTGCAGACGGAAGTATTGTCTTTACTGCTGAACGAAAATATAGCAGTTTATGTATAACATCATCTGCTGTAGTTGATGACAGTTGAACTTCAATGCCACCCGTGTGATGCGTTCTCGACAAAATATCGTTAATTCCTGCAGCAATTTTCACAGAGACATGTTTGTTTTGGACCGGAAAATAATTAGATTTAATATAACTGCATGTTTTTGACGTCAGTGTTGCAATAGTTGCACCCCTTTCAATAATATAATGGAGACTGACATCAGGCGGCTGCTTGTATTTGTCAAAGTTGTTGCCACGAGAGTCAGCAACAAATATGCAAAGATGGGTGTCAGATTCAAAGGGCATTTGTCAGTGAAATATATGGAGTTAAACTGTAATATTAACAATGATTACAGAACATATACGAAATAAATTAATACTATTGTTTTACAACAAAATAAGTTCAGGTATAAACTGTTAAAAGGGCCTGGTCTGGCTGAAAAGAATTCTCAGTGACAGTTTTGACAGGTGGTCGTCTGCTCGAGTGACAGTGTCAAGCAGAATATGTAAACAGACACCTGATTGGACGTTACATATTGTGACCGCTCGTGCTGTATTTCAAAACCATGCATTTACTGTATTATTAAGTAACGGTGTGACATCGTGCACAAAGGCAATGATACAAACCTTTTCAGTTGGAAAATAAATTAATTTCATGGATGATGTATGGGTCTTCGCTTCGTACGAAGCTTAAAACGAGCTCGTTCATTTTTTCCAATTCTAAAACAGGAAGTTTCCCATGTAAAGGTCAATTAAGGTGAATGCATTCGTACCAACTCGGTCATTTACCGCTACAGGCTTATTCGAAATGTTGCGAAGGATGTGGGCCACATAGTCTGTAAGTAAATTGTTCGTAAGGTTTTGGGCTTCGCTTCGCGAAGCTTAGATAAATATGAGTTGTTGTATATTGTTTAGGGCTTTGCTTAGCGCGAAGCTCAAAAGCAAACGAGCTTCGCTCGTTTTTAAATAGTTTCACGAATTACGTTAATTTTTAACGCGGCCACATATCCTCGTTAATTGTTTATAAGGTTTTTATAAGCATAGCTTTATATGATTTCTTCTCGGGGCTTCGCTTAGCGCGAAGCTCAATAATAAATGAGCTTCGCTCGTTTTCGGGGCTTCGCTTCGCGCGAAGCTCAATAATAATATAAACGAGCTTCGCTCGTTTAATTTAACCGGACTTGTAGAACGCGGTAACAATATGTCGTAAAAGTTGAATGATTTGAAGGTTCACTATGCGAATAATGCCAATCTTTTAGCAATGTTTCGGGGCTTTGCTTGTTTTTATTGTATACACGACTGTGTTTACACGACTTGTAAAAGTTTACTTTGCGGTTTTATTTGACTTTTTGCGGTAATCGCCGCCATGACCGAAAAAGCGATTACTACTGGACAACTTCGACGAGAATTGTCCAAAAAATCACCACGTCCGGCTTTTCTTAAGGAAACTTGTTTCAAGTGCAAAAATTCGAATTGCTCCATGGTATCCGCTCCGTGTATTGTGGCATGTATGGGCACCGCTGAATTTCGACAATGCGATCGTTTGCAGCCGAATCAGGAAACTGAGTTTAGTGATGACTATGAATCATATACGTTTTACACTTAGCGGAAACAAAAGCGTTGGATAAAATAAACTGTATACATTTGTTAATGGATATACTTATATGATAAATATATCAAAATAAAATAATGCAATGCAATCATAATTTTAACAAACTAAATATATAAATAAATAAATAATATAAATAAATAAATAACCCACTATAGGATATTTTTTAAATACATTTTCTCTATCTACTTCTTCCTTGACGAGGTAAGGGGTGTGTTGGGGGTGGGGGTACTTCTTCCTTGACGTGGTAAGGGGTGTGTTGGGGGGGGCTTGATTTCATTTTAGATCCCAAGAGCTATCTATGTCGTTAGGTCCAACCAAACCGAACATTTTAAATTGGAGAGACCAGACCAAACGTAGTCGCATGCATTCTATGTTTACCTCCATTTGCTTTTTTATGAGACACACTTCTCTTTGGTTAAGGCGTGACACAAGTATTCCGTCTTTTTTGTGTCCAGTAATTTAGTAGTATTATTTTTAAATTGTTTTCAGTGAAAATTATATCAGTTTTCGATCAACCACAAATATAGCTCGTATAGTCCACCGTATTATTTACACCGGAAGTGAATATATTTACTTGTCATCAAGCTAGTACAGTAAATTAGTTCAAAACAAAGAAACCGAGATATAAACTCTTTGGAAGAAGGAAACAATTACAAACGGCATTGTCTTTACGGTTTATGTTACATGTGTGATTCAATGTAACGAATGAGCTTCCGTAGAAACTACGTTGCCATTACGTAATGCGGTCTATACACTTATCGTAACATTATTTTTCGTAGGCACCGATACAAATATTAATGACAAAAGGGAAAATCAGGGGTATGTCCGACCGGGTAAATGAATATAATGCAGGTGGACTGAGTCCCGAACTCCCATATGAATTGAATTGAATTGGATTTTATAGTCGCACCAACAGCTAAGGTCATATAGCGACTTTCCAGCTTCCACTGGTGGAGGAAGACCCCAGGTTGGATAGCTTCCTCACATAAAGATTCCTAGGCGCATGAGGGATCGAAACCATAGCGGTGAGGGGGCAAGTGATGACTTCCATATGATTTTCGTATGAAAGGTTTTATACAAGAAGAAGCAACATATGTTTTTCATATGAAAAAGGTTGAGAGTTATGATGGTGAGGGTGTGTAGGGGATAAGGATGTGTGGGGTATAAGAGGTCGCGTTTTGGGAAGGGGTTAATGATTAGACAAATTGTGTAGCAGGCTAGCCTTAAAATATGTGAGCGTCACACGAGGCTTTTTTGTAAACATAGTTTAAACAACAATTCTAATTTAAATAAAATATATATAAACGGGGGAAAAGAGATAAGTTAGTCAGGTACTTAAAAGTTAGCATATAGATGAATCGTTTAAAACATACTTAATATAATGAATAACACACATACATTATAATGTATTAAGTAAAAATAACATGACCACTAAAACCATTACGTGGTCCGAGTATTAACTTTCATACCCCATCCAATCCCTTCTCCAAGACGCGAAAACGGGGTGGGGTGGGGTGGGGTACGAAATAAACCCTTAATTTCGGCTTAAAAGGTTTGCATAGTGTGAAATTAAAACATTTAATAGGCAATGTTAAACAGGTTACCGCATTTTGTTCAGTAAAAATGTTTTTAAACATGTTTAATGTCGAAATAACAGTTAATATATCCTGCTAATATAAGCTTTCCCATCACTTATGGAATAAGGCGCGAACACGTAATGGGAGGTATATGACAGATTTTTTAATCAGTTTCTCAACAAAAACGATAATAATAGCAAGAGTTACATGGTTAATGCGTTAGTTTTAATGTGGGTGCTAGTCAGAAGAAAACTAACTGACACAACTGTGCTTATCACCACCCCATCCATCCCCCGCCCCCACCCCGCCGCATTTCTACTTTGATGTTATGATCAAATTATCAATAAAAGAATATTTGTTGTTTTGTCGTGAATAACAGATTTTATTTCATCGAGAAGAATGCGAAGCTTGAGTGAAAATATTGAAGTTTGATCACTTCTCGATGAAATAAAATCTGTTATTCACGACACCACATTTTCTTTTTATTTGTTGCTTTATAATAAAAGAGTACTGCAGTATGCACAAATTGACGACATCATTGGCTTAGTATGACAAAATTGCTGATTTTTAATTTCCCATAACTTCTAAAGTACTTATCCGATTTTTATCATCTACGACTTATTTCTTAGTTAAGTTATTTCCAATCCAATGACATAACTTTTATAGCTAATTTCCGGAAAAAAAGTAGTTTTTGAAAGAAAAAAAAGTAGTTCCGGCAGGGAAACAATAAAACTATATTTGACACGTATGAAATACCACTTTTATTTCATTGCTAAAATCCACTATTTCACTGCTAAGCATAAAATAAATTGTTTGTTTTAATTCATGACTACAGATGGATGTTAAGACCGGGGTCTTCAGTCAAGCCCGAAGTATCTGCCAATATGATATCGCTACGACAAAGAAGGGTCCATTTACTACGACAGATGCGCGGCTGAAAGCCCAATGTACTATTATCATAAATCTGAAATAAGCTGCATTTCAGAAAACGTAACAGTAAGTGAGACATATATGTTTTTAAGTTTTTTTTGTTTAAAGGAACACACTACAATCTTGATCTTTTAAAATATCACGGCGTCACGTTCGTTTTTTCTATATAACTTGCATTAGTTCAAATTATTAAGAATAGAATAAAGCACATTGTTTAGCATACATTAACTGTTGACAATAGTGCACCAATAATATATTTAAAGAAACTAACCCGCCAAAATTACACTAAAAAAAGTGTTTCTCAAAACTATATATAGCTTTCTAGGCTATTGTTTTTTTGTATTATATTTACACGAGCATATTTGTGTTTTACTTATATTGCCTATTGATGCTGCCTTGTTGGTTAGAGATTAGATCAGGTGGGGATTTCTTTATGTACACTGTCCTGTTTTAATGGGATTGCAGTAGGGTAAGTGTGAGGTTTGGTGCACACTAGATCTGGTTTAAACCCCCAGTGGCCTACTTTGCCACTGACCGTTCCAAGGCGGTAGCCCTGTTGTCAACCCTTTTGTGTTTGTGATGTCGTTTGCATTTAATATTATTTTTGCCTTCTTGTTTGTCTGTTTGCATGTTTGTTTCTGTGTTTTGTGGTTGACTGTCCTCCTTGAATGCTACTTTCCCTGTCCGATCTTTTTATATTTTTCTATCCAGGTGTTCAGGTTATATAAAAATGTATATGTGCCGATTTAAAATGTAGTTTTTTTCAAGGGTTCTTGAAATACCAGTGATTGAATATTCGTGAAATGAATTATGAGCTGGTAACTCTTAATTCGACGCTCTTGTTTTGGGTTTTGGTATGGCTGGTTAAAGACTGTATCTATAGAGTTCGGATTCTCAAAACATGTAAGTTATATATACACCTCGTCGTCAGTAGATTTAGAAACGGTGTACATCTGTTTTAGAATGTGCCTGTTGATGGTGGGATAACTACTTTAAAGCTATCGTAAAATAAGACAAAAACAAATGAAACAAAATATGTTATTTGGTAGTATGCAAGCAGGTTTAAAGTCAAAATGATAAGCGATCTTGATCTGGAGAGGATTCTGGGAAGTATCAAATGTGAACATGTTGTAACTCCTATGCAATACAACACAAAACAAATTGATACAAGTAAATTGGAACTGTTTGCAAAAAAATGAATTTGCTAAACTGTCATCATTTAGTGATATTGATCCTGAAAAGGCAGAGCCAGTGTCAGCTATAATGTGATTTTTATTCGTAAGTGCACGACTATCAAACTAACGCAAAATTTAAAATGAATCGTCTTTCATTGTTAGAGAATTCAAAATTCACAGAAGCGCATTTGCATATATGCTTTAATGTATCAGATGAAATACGGAAGTACATTTTGAAAAGAAAGTCGGAGCTTTTTAATATTTCCAACCGAGCCATTTCCAAAAGGACTGTGTCAAGTGCCTCTCACGCTAGGGTAAGGTATGTTGGAGGATACTGCTTAGCAAAGGTCCGACATAAATACATAGAAAAAAGGAAAGCAGTATGTACAAGACAGATGAAGCTGGTCAGGCAATGTTTGAAGAATGTGTACGTGCTGTTAATATTCTCGACTGTCTAAAATTAGAAGAGCAACATATACTAGCTACAACCAGTGAGCCAGACTCACTGGTAGATGTGAGTAGACGGCAGCAGATAAACAAAGCACTAACCAACATCTCAGATACACTTTTCCATTTCTTCCTTCATTTAACTGAAATTTGTTTAAAACTATTTGTGGATGAAAATTTGAATAAATACGATGGTAACTTGTTTGAACATATCAGGAATGAATTAATGGAAAACAATGTATTATATGAACAATTCCATGATGTAGTCAAAATCAGCATAAGTGTTACCCAGGATATGGATGAAAAACCTGTAAATGTAGAACAACAAGAAAATCAAATTATAAACATATACAAGAAAATTATCAAGTTATATTTAATGGTTTCGCAAAGATATTCTTAAAAGTTTTCAGATTTAGAAAAAAATGGCCCACAGAAAACAGGTCAGAGTATCCTCACAAACTAAAACATCTGTCGCCAAAAGCAAAGGCAAAAAAAAAAAAAAAAAAAATAAAAGCAAGGATCATGCGGAACAACCAAGTACATCAGGAGTAAGTGAGAAAGGGAATCAAGAGAAAGGTAGCTAGTTTAGAAATTGATAGTTCAGAAGATGACAGTTCAGAAGGATTTAATACCAGCCAACAACAAACACAACAAAATGCAAGAATGTTCAACAACCGAGTACGTCTGGAATAAAAGTGAGAAAAAGCATCAAGAGAAAGGTACGTAGTTAAGAAAGTGATAGTTCAGAAGATGACAGTTCAGAAGGATTAACTACCAGTCAACAACATAAAAGCAAAAAAAATAAAAAAATGCAAGGATGTTCAACAACCGTACGTCTGGAGTACAAGTGAGAAAAGGGATCAAGAGTAAGCTAATTACTACAGAAAGTGATAGTTCAGAACAGAGCTTAAGCCCAGAAAGAGATCAGAAAAATCCTCTGAATCCCTCACCAACTAATCTGGAATACCTGAAATAGAAAGACAAATTACAAAAGTTAATATGTATCAGAAAAACATGTTTCTGAAACTGAAAATCCGGATAGTGTCGAAGATGGCATAAAGTGCAAAATCTGAAATACATCAAAAATATATTTTAAGGCTGAAATCTTATGGATTTATTGTGACGGTTGTGATGGGTTGCTTCATCGTATTTGTGCTGGTTCAAAACACAATATGAAATGGAAACGAGCTACTCAAAAGGAGGCCACATACTTTTGTAAAGATTGTGAATGATAAAACTACTTCTGAACATGTCAAAGTTCAAACATGGGAACATAACACATGTAAATGTAAACGGATGTATACAATGTCATGAAAAAAGGTATGATAAACGGTTGAGCACGACACATACGAAATATTGCAGTCTCGGTTTGATTGAGACTGTTCATGAGCGGTATTGAATTATGCTAGCTACCGCTCACGCCCTCTAGCCCCGGGTTGAGCAGAACTCAATATTCATAAAATCAATAGTACACAATTTTAACCATCCCAAAGATCTCTTCATTAACAGCTTAAATGAATAATAATGGGCATTCAGTTATTATCAAGTGACGATAGGCATTTTGCAGCGTATCTTAAGTATGACTTCTGATGAAGTAAAATCCCTGACAATTGCACATTTAATGCATTATCTGAAAACACCAGCGATCTGTTTTCATCAAGTCGGCCATAAAACCAGCTGTTGTTTGTTTACTTCACGCTGTTTCCGCTGGCTCTACGCGTTTGTAATCATCCTATTGGCGAGTAGGGAACCGTTCGACACAATCCCGGATTGACGAATCAGAGAGCCATACGGGTATTCTATTCTGTTCTATACTGGATAACCATTTCCACGTCACCGAAGAAAGATCGCAGCGCGCAAGCGAACGTGAAAATTGTTCGAAATATTGAGCCGTTGTGACTACCAGATTTCGGATTGAGCTTTCTGATGATCGGTATGTGTAATTATATGTTATTTCTGATTGAACAAATATATGTTTATGCAGGTTGAACGGTGAATAGTTGCACGGTTTCAGGGGTGAATGACGGTGAAAATGGGACCGGTCATATCTCCGTGGAGTAAGATGTTTCTTCACTTCTCGACTTACTGGGTACACAATTCCATTGAGTTTAGATGATATAGTTACTGTTTCTATGGAGAGTTATCCATCCTGTAAAAGTTGAGTGCTTGCTTGAGTAAATCGTAAACAAAGTGGAGTCAATGTTGTTGTTTTGTGGAGGTGGGGGAGGGGTGTGGGTGTGGGGGTGTGGGGGGGGTGCTTAAGTAGTGACCAAATTACGCGCCGAATACCTGTGCAAATTAGAACATTACAATATATTAACTATTTATTTTTGTCCTGCGGTTTACCGTAAATTAATTCATTTGTAAACTATTCGTATTCATTTCATAATACACAAGAAACTAAGTAATAAAGTATTAGGTGGTGGAATGCAAGTTTTTAGTAGGTAAGTTAAACATATATTTTTTTATTTATCTAAAATAAACAAAAAGAAACTGTTACAATTCTGTAAGGCAGTGTAATGTACATGCCAGAGGAAATATCGCTACACTTTCATCGAGCACTAATAAATGGGTTTCTGTTATATTTCTCGAAAAATTGTAACATTTGTTTTCTTCAGTAAATTATAAATTCTGTACAGTATCGTTTACAGTGTATTCCAACTTGCTATTATGTATAAATTTATTATTATATGTCAATAAATCTTGTAAATATGCGCTCTTTAAACCCTCTCAAAATCCGTCAAAATTCTCTCTCTCTCTTTCGAGTATATCTCCCTTTCCCTCTCTCTCTCTCTCTCTCTCTCTCTCTCTCTCTCTTTCCACTATTTCGAGTATTATGAGCAGCACCATTCCCGAGAAATATTTACGTGCTTGAATAACTGCTTAACACATATGTTCAGCGAAAACTTTAACGTGCACAGTGTATTGGTCTCCCGGGACCGACGGCTTTCCGACTTAAAATAGACAAATAAATATATTTTCTTTCCTAAAGGGCCTAAATATAACAAATGAGCTTAAACAAAAATATGGTCTGTCTTAGGTTATGCACCAGAGTTAATTTAATTTAATTTAATTTAAGCATTGTCAGCCCGACTCCATTCGTAATCTTAGTGAATCTTCTTGAAAGCAACGTTAAAAAAATCGTATACCATATGCTGATTGCTATGATATTCTTATCATGAACTGTAACATTTGTCCAATTTTAAATTCTTCTCGAATTGTCATGGGTTGAGGGCTTTTCATATAACCTGGCAAAATGTTCACCATAAAAAGATGACGTGTCACTGGCAAAACCCGAGTCTTCTGGAAATACAGACAAATACTTCTAAAATTCAGACGTCCTTGATAAATTTGCTAAAACCTTGTTGATAAACTTAATCAAATATTGGTATGTGTTTCGGTGATTTCCAGTTTTTAGTATTCGTGTTATTTTCAAAAAACCTGGGTGACCGATTATGAAGGTTGAGTAGTGTATAAGTACTTATGACTTCTCTACACTATATACAATCTTACCGCATCACATTATCAACGACAAGCTTATTGCTCTTATTCAAAAAACTTTCGATAGAGAACAAAACTACATGTTTGGCCTGTAACAATATTAAAGCGTTTTTTACTAACGGCATTTTATACAATTACACTATGTGGACTTGCCAAGATGTTTGTGAAGCACTCATTTCCTATTATATAATATTTTCGTCAGGTATTGAAAACCGTTTATAGACAAATTGTTGGTATCCCTATGTGTACGAACTGTGCATATTGAGTCTTTCATCCGAAACTTCCGGCGCATCACGTCACCACGGAAGTCAGTTCATGAGAGTCCTTGTCGCAGAAGGGTTCTTAAAATATTTTTATATTTTAAAAATAGATCAGGGTTTGATATTGTTAATTATCCTCACTTAGATGGGGATGTTCTTCGGGCTACTTCTTATGGGGTCTATGTTTCTCAACTTATTCGCTTTTCTAGAACTTGTAGTCGAGTTGAGGACTTTAATATTCGTAATCTGTGTATATCTAAAAACCTACTCCAGCAGGGCTACCGTTACCATAAACTTTGAAATCCAGATCTACTTTTAAAATATAAAAGTAATTTAAGAACTCTTCTGCGACAAGGACTATCAAAACCTGACTTCTATGGTGATGTGATTTACAAACTGGCCAGATTATTTTTGTTCGTCAACTTGAAAGCCAGAATATTTGTTTTTTAAGTTTTACTAGTCGTAGAATAAGAAGAGCTGTTGTATATCTATTCATCGTTTGTGTCGACGTCAACGTTGGTTTTCAGTTATTGGCCAAGTCCAATTTGTTCAACAACCACTGGTCAGTGAAACTTGAATTATGTCATCAGTACCATCAAGGTCACTGGTAGACACATGTTCTATAACTCTGCATTGCATTTAAGCAAATGCCTGGCCCTTTTATTACTTTGAATTTCTGGTTTAAGTTCGTTTTTGACAAGTGTATTTTAACAACTGAAAGTCATACATCAACAAAACTTCAATAAAGCTTGGAATATAAGGGCAATAGAAGACACATATTCCATATTAACTGTGCATTTAAGCAACGTTATTTTCCTTTTTCGACTTCAAAATTCTGGTTAAAGTTTTTAGGCAAGTACTTGTATTTCAATAGGTGATTGTTAATTATTAATACAACTTCAGTAAAGCGTTGATGCTAGTAGACACATGTTCCATAACTCTGTATTGTATGTTAGCGAAATTATGGCCCTTTTTCTGGATAAATATTTTTTTGTATTGTGTTTTAGAAAAGTGTAGCCTATTTTCGACTTAGAATTTCTATTATTTTATTTGTTGGCAAGTCCATTTATTTCAATACCCACTAGTAATATATCTATGAAAGGAGCTTGACAAATGTCATCAGTCATCAAGGACACATGTTTTATAACTTTATTTCATTTTAGCCAGATGATAAAATGTTTTCAACTTAGAGTTTCAGTTTATCTGTTTTAAGCAGCTTCATATATTTCAATGAACCTCACTGCATACAAGCCTGTTAATGCCATTAGCCCCATAAACCCCACACCTTCCCCACGCCTACACCACCACCACCATCTCCCCAGATAAATAGACAAATATTTCTTCTTTATTTTTGGTTGTTATTCAGTTACCATATCTGCATCTTGTTCGCTTCCACCCCCCACCCCCGAACACACACACGCTCGACCGTTGACTCCCCAATGAAAATATTGTATTAATTCTGTATTTTTCCTATTCAGTAACACATTCACTTCCCCTCCCCCGCCCAGTTCATATTCTTTCTGGGGTATTGAAGGTCTTGCTTCGATATTCGGTATATATGTTTACTGACCACTCCCTCCCCGCACCCCCTACACCCTCACCTCACCACCACCTAACCTCCACAATTAATACATGAATGAACTGGCACCATGGTGAGACAGAAGTGTCAGTGACCTTATTTAAAATTGACTTTGAATATTGGATCTTGTTTAATATGGATATTTTCATATTTGGTGGATGGAACTCCATGTGCTGGTTTTAATCTTTAGCTATGCTTGTCCTTGTTTGATTTCTATGTGAGTACCCCTTTTGCTATTCTAAATTATTAATTGATTGGAAGTTGTATATTTGGTGTAGGCGATTGTCTTGTGCTGGGCAATGACTACCATGTTCCATACCATTCTTATTAACACTGGCATATAGCACATAACTTTGTCTATAACATGGCATTGCATGTGGCTGAAACTGCTTCTTAAAGGCCAGCGTTGAGTATAACAAATAATGGCCCCAGATAAACTTTTTTGATCATTTTATACATTATATGACTATTGGGGTATCCTATGCTGAACAGTGCATGTATACGTGCGCAAAATGAAAATCAGTGAACATTTACTAAAATGGCGGACACAGTTTGCACAACTTTCTGAAGATGAGTTGAAACGTTTACTCATGAGTTCACAGCTGAAGATTCCGAACAAACACTAAGAACCATCTGCACATTTATTTTACTGGTGCTGAGAATAATGATTTTGAACAGAGAGAAGTAATAATGTTTTCTCATGTTTTATTTCAAAGGAATATTTAGCAGAACCAAATATCTTTTTCAAAGATATTTTCCAGTATAATAAAATAAAAAGCCTTAGAAGGTTGACAAATATTCACTGTCCCTCTCACAGGATTGCAATATTTACATACTACCATGACCAATGTCAATCACATTTAGGCCTTTATTTTGTATTTGCTTTACGAACCATCAACACAGAGAATTGCTGTAAGAGGAATCGAAAAAAAACAAAAATAAAAAAATTGATAAAGCATAGTTTATTTCATTTGAAAAGAAGAGAACGAAATGTTCTATTAAAATCTGGGAGGAGGTAAAAATCAAAAAAATATTAAATTCCCTACGGAAAAATAAAATACCTAATTTCGTTTCGTCGTAGGAGGGATCGTAAATCAAATTATCAAAGAATAAAAGCTTATTACTGTCTTACGTGTACCACTTTAAGGGGGCACATGGCAATCTTGATTTTTTAAAAACTAGCGGCGTCCCGTTAGTTTTTCTGCATAAATTGCATTAATTCAATCATTAATGTTAATTATAAGAACTGTATTAAGCCACTTGTTTTTGCATATTACTAGTTTTTGATATTATTGCACGAACTATATATTAAAACTTATAGTATAATGAAACGAAATAGTGAATACTTAAAATTTGATTTATTTAAATGTAGCCAGGGTAAAAGTAAAATTGATACTGGATATATAAATCGAGACACCCATTTCAAATACTTCAAGATTGCCATGTGTCCCTTTAAGTATAACCATTACTTTATATGAATATCACAATGTATACCAAATTACTACCATGACCACTTTATAACTATACAACACATTTACTACCACCTTTGCCAGTGTATACCGCATTTATCACATTTATAACTACCATGACTAATGTATACTACATTTATTTCTACCATGATCTATATACATCACATTTATTACAACCATGAATACTATCACTGTCTTCTAAATGCATTTCAACTGGAGATTTCGATAAACTTCCGAGCAGAAGTTGTGATTCAACATTTTCCATGTTGAATCCATTGCCTGATTGAGTAGATCTGCGTCATTTATCATAGACTAAAGAAAGAGCCAGATTTTTTTCCCTCTAATTGAACTCAGCCAGATTTTTTTCCCCAAGAATGTGAGAGAATGCTTGATTATTTTTTCAACAGTTTGAGGGACTGTTTATTTTTTTTTCCTCAAGTCAGAGCCAGGATATTTTTTATCCCAGCCCCCCCCCCACCACCCCTCCTCCCCCCCCCCCCCCCCCCACCCACTCCCCCAGAAATCAAAATGGTCGGTACCCAATCACTTTCATACAGTCTTTATTAAACGTGTTAAAACGTTTATCAAAATAGTTTATGACCCTATCATTTTGCAACGCACTGCATGTTTAGTGGTGGACTCATTTACAGATCGCCACTATGCTTTTCTCTTTGATTGTACGATGACAGGACAGATTGTGGACCATGCGATGACGTCTATCTGAAACCTTATAAGACGGTCGCGTTTGATGTTTGTCTTTAATCTTATCTTGTCGTACACTAAACGGTTTATTCTCTTGTTGCTCTGGCTTCTGCCAATTCATTGAGTACTTACCTCGTGGCTTTCTAGGCTTTTTTTTATATTATACATGATCATGTACATGTATGTGTTTTACTTATATTGCCTATTAATACTGCCGTGTTTGTTAGGGAATATACCTGTCGGGGGTATCTTCATTTACATTGTCCCGTTTATTGGGATGACAATAGGGTAAGATTGAGGTTTGGTGCACCCTAGAACCGTTCCAAGGCGGTAGCCCTATTGTCAACCCTTTTGTGTTTGCGATGGCTTATTTTGCCTTTTATTCATCTTTAAAGTTGTTCTTTGTTTCTGTGTGTATGTTTGATGTTGACTGTCGCTCTAGAATGCTACTTTTCCTGTTTTATTTTTATATCTACTTTTAATTTTCAAAGTTATATAGGCCACCATGTGCTCAATGCTACTTAACGGAATAAACAAATTGGATATATCTTGATCATTTAATAACTTTTAAAATTAATGTCTTTTTCTAACAAAATAAAGTGTAGAACAAAAAAATGTACTTGTTGCCTGAATAGTTGGGTGACCATGGCCAAAATCGATGATTATTTTAAGCGGTAGATGGTAATAAGAATAGAACAAAACATATTATATATCAAAATGTTCGTCTTGGTCTGAATAAATCAGCATAAATTGGCAAGAATGAGGGCGAACCAAGTAAACCAATAAGGCATCAAGATGGTCGCCATTTTTGTAAAGATTGGTATGGAGCTTATAGGAAGACAAAATACCATAGGTCAATACTTTTGAGTATATTCTTATATAGTTTTAGCAATTTAATTCTTATTTTAACCTTTTAGAGAAAAGTAATCGTCCTTATTTTCACAAAAGAGGCCAAAATCTAGGTCAATACTGCAAATTTATTTTTAAAAAACGTGTTACAGCCCTATAATATTCAAAATGTACAATTGTTTTTGTTTTTAAATCAACTTTTTCTCTAACTTTAAAAGCTTTAATTAACTTGTTAAATACAAAGAGAGAATACAATTGAATAAAATGTTAGCTGTTTAATATATCTTGCTACTGCAATGTGTTATTTTAGTAAACGTTTAGATTCATGTTATCTTGTAAAGTTGTTTATTTTAACTACAATGTATTCTAAATAATTAAGAAGTAGTCATAACAAACTACTAGTATGTCTCCTCATATGACTATTTACCTAGGAGTATTTTACCAGAGCACCGGTAAAGTTTATGAAGTTGCTGTTTGAACAATTTCATTAAAATCAGAAACGTAACAAAATTAATGTTTAACATTGGTAGATGTGACATGTTTTGTGATGACAGAGCAGAGCTCCTTCCGCTCTGGGCAGAATTTTATTCCAATATTGCATCTGACTGCTTACCTGACACAGAAAAAGTAGTATGTACTCAAATATAATCACCCATCCTAATGAATACAGTACAGTGTACACTACACTCAAACGAACTAACGGACAATGAATGTCCTAGGTCAACTTAATTATATTTTACTGAACGTTTAATAGTACACGAAGGGCAGGAGGAGCTCACTAAGAGTTTGTTGATGCCTTACTAAAAGACAATGACACATAGTATACTTTTGTGAAATGCAAACCAAAAGATATCCTAAGCAATGAGGAAGAGATGTATTTAGGGCTATTAACCATACACTAATTAAAAAATACGCATCTGGAAAGAGTTACGACTTTGGAGAATGCACCTGTACCATTGAGTTAGTTTTGTGATGATGGGAAAACTGTTGCAAACAAAAAGGCCAATATCATGGAAAATATGAGGAAAACAAATCCACCAGTATCGGTGTTAAGGAGTATCGATGAACTGGAAAGCATCATTTTCGACGGAATGACAATTATTCAAATTGTACAGAGTGTGTTTGGGTGTAGAAAATCTATTCTTTGAGACTGGCAAGCATTTAGATTTAACCATATTAATCCATATACATGATAGTGTTGATAAACAATAATGTGAGCGGATCTTGCCGATGGTTTACACACCCACAGAATGCGACACATGCTGCTCTTCTTTTGAAATTGGCAAGACAATGGCATCAAATGTAATAATGAACAGTGCTGGTGAGGCTTAAAAATTATCTGTCTGATAAATGTATGTCTCTGAATACGCTGAAAATAAAACAGAGTACTTGAAAAACAAGAGTTTAAAACCAAGGCAGTTAGTTACCCCACCCACTCTTCCCGAAACAGATGATAGGTTTTTACTTCATCTTTCAAATGTGCATATCAGTTACTGATTTGGAGAACACATACTAAATATGCCAGACCCAACAGAGTGTCGCAAGACACAGGCCCTCATGTTTTGAACCAGCTGTTACCGACCAGAATTACTGATCTGCTGCTGTGATAGTCAATGTATTGATGTCAGTTCGTCTAATGAACAGCCGTGTGCATAATTATGCATGTATTTGCATAATATTATGCAAGTTTGTGCATGATGAATACTTCTAATTAAGATAAGCTCTGAGATTTGAGAGTTAATGATGTTAATCCGTCAAATAAACAGCCGAGAGATTTATTTATAACTTATTGTGATTATATCACAACGAGATGTTACATATACTGATGTAAAATGATAAAACATAAATGTTTTCTCAATCAGAATATTATTATAGTACATATATATGGAAGTGGATCGCGCCGTAGACACATGCCATGACTCATCCAGTCACATTAAACTGACATCGGACCGACCATTCATAGCATAACACTTATAGCATCAGAGTCAAGCAATGGAGCTACTAGTTAAGTATTTGGAATGACCCGGTCGCGGATCGAGCCAACGACCTCCAGCATATGAGCCAAAGTCACCCCAGCTGCACCGTGGTTGACAGGAATTTCAGACGTGTAAGTCTGTACTAATGGTTAATTGATGAACTAGATACCGTATATTAATAAAAGACAGATTTAATCGTTGAATGAAGCGCGGGTCGCGATTCAAATCAAGCCAGATCGAGCCCTAATTCCTAAGGAGAATGGGCTCATCGACTCCTTTGCATTTATATTGGACCAATGCATATATTCCGCCATGTTATCTCTCTAAGAAAGTAGGAACTATTCACTCAATGGGCGCAAGTTCAATCCTTGAGCATGGATTAATACAGTTCTAGGTATTCCACGTAAAAGAAATGAGTGACCGTTCAAATAATGTAGAAAAAATATGTCAGAGCTTCATTTCAATTCAATTTGCTGATTTTATCATACGGTGGAATAAACTCTTTTTTTTTTCCTACGTCATTGAAAGACATCGTACGTGACCTATCAGATACCTTTTTTTGAAACCCAATACGGAAATATAATAGACCCTACATATAGAATTCAATGAACGTGATGTTGGATGATTGTGAAATAAACCCGATCAGGTTATATATACCAAACGTGCTTATCTCACAGTAGTTCTAACTACTCTGTGCTCCGACACAACTCCCATCCCCCACCCACCCTACACCCACCCGTCACACACACCCTTCCTTTTATTTATGTATTTAAAGGGAGCTTCAAAATTAACACTTGCGGACTAAATATCAAAGTGTAAGTAAACTGTAGTTTTATTATCAATGTCATTCGTATGTTCTTTCAAACATCGATAGGGTTTGTTTGAAAATGCATGCCGAATTTCGTGTTTGGCATACAGAAAGTGTTTCCCTGTAAAAGTGACATGTTTCCTTTTCATCTATGTGTAATCATTCGATTAACATTTCAGTAAACCGTTTCTGAGATGAGATAGTACTGGTTCAAGTCTACATTATTTTTTTTCTCCTCACCAGTGGTCTATGTCTTTTTTGAAACTCTGTTTGCTATATTATATCGTAACCAGTATAGAAAAAAATATGCGTTTTCAAGCAGTTGGCTTCCTTATTAATCAACCCGATGTTTTGTTAAAATCGAACTAAAGGTGTATATTACCTCCAAACGAAACCAAATCACAGTTAAATAGTTACAAACTGCATATACGTGTTTTATTTACATCGTTAAACAAGCTAATCAGCCCATACACATACCACTCTTAACGGCGCAGATGACAACCTTAATTTGGCATGATCTTGATGTAAGAGGAGTTTTATTTTGTTTGAATAGTATTTTACGTCATTTTAGCACATATTAGGCCATATATGACGGTTGGTTGAGACAGATCACCCCATTTTTCAAGGGTAGAACCTGTACTGTATATATCCCGCCATCCATAACAACCGACACTTTTTCACTTGACAAATCGGGCTTCCAGAGGGATTCGAACCTGCCGAAAATCCACGTGTCTGAAGAGGAGATCAGCACACTCTCTAACAACGCCGATACGGGTCGCATCGGTTGGAAGCGAATCAAATGCTTCAGTAACTAACAAGAACATTTTAACTAAATTTTTATTGAAACTGTAGATATTGAAAAACGTTGTTACCTATAGCGTAGACAGTTGTTATCTTTAGCGTTAACATGAAAAGTTGTTACCTTAGCGGAAGAGGTGATTGTTACCTTTAGCGGAGGTTGTTACCTTTAGCGTTGGAAGTGTTACCTTTAGCGGCGGTTGTTACATTTAGCGGAATTGTTACCTTTAGCGTTGTTACAAAAGGCACAAAATGTGAGAGTCTGTAAGAAGTTTGTCTTGGGAACACTGAACATAGAAAAAAAGGTAGTTGAGTATGCAATGAAAAATAAAGTTCACAGATGTTTCGTTAGACATGATAGGAAAGGAAAACTATCATCTAAAAACAAAACAGCAGATGATAAATTGAAAGAAATTCGAGATCATATCGAATCTTTTGCAATTGTATCATCGCATTACACTGGAAAAAATACGAAGAGAAAGTACCTCGATCCAAATGTGTCCATTAGGAAAATGTGTGAGCTATTGCAAAGCAATTGCAGAAGCAGAGAAAGTGTGCCTTGTAATGTCAATGTTTCTAGAAATGTGTTTGTAAGCGAGTACAATCTACCATTTCATCAACCCAAAAAGGACCAATGTACTCTTTGGGAGGTTTGCAAAGGAAACCAAGAACATGGAGTAGCAGACAGTGACCTTGATGTACATTAAGAACTACATTAAACTTTAAAAGAGAGTCAGAAAAGAAAAGAAAACTGACAAAGAAAAAGCTATAAATGACCCATATTATTTTGCATCAACATTTGATTTAGAGTCAGTTCTTCCAACACCATACACTGAAATTGGAGATGTGTACTATAAGCGCTGCTTGTCATCATCCAACATTTCAAATATACTCCCTTGGAGATAAGAAGGAAACATGCTTTTTATGGGATGAAACAAATGGTAGCAGAAGTTTTTGTGAAATAGGAACTGACTTTATCATTTCATTGCCAAATACGACAAAAGAGGTTGTTTTTCATATGGAGGACAAAACCGTAACCAATTTGTTAGGGTTAGATTACTGTATGTAGGTACACAAAAATGAGAATATTGAAACTATCGGGCATAAATTCTCTGAGCGGGGTCACTCCGGGATGGAGAGCGATTCTATGCATGCGGCAATAGCACATTCTAACAAGAAAACTAATGTGCATGTTCCATCACAGTGGGGTACAATTATAGCAATGACCAGGCGAAATAATCCATAATTATGTTGTTATACCTATCAAGTATGATGACATTTGTGACTTAAAATCCTACAAAAAGTCAATAACTACCAACATGAAAAGCACAGTTACGGGCGAGAAAATAAACTGACTGGATATCAAATGGATTGAAATAAGACGTTCACAGACAGAAAGCATATTCTTAAACTAACGTTTTGACAGAAAAGCTTTCATGAAAAGAAGTAAAACTGAGGAAGACTACAAGAATAGGATGACAGTGTGCATCAACATCGATGACATATCTATATGCTGAAAAGTTAACCACTTCTGTCCCGAAAGAACAAGACTTGTTCTCACTCTGCAGTCAAAAGCAATGCCAGACTGTTTTCATTACTTATATGAACAGCTACCAACAACATTAAATGTACAGGACAAATTAACAGAGCCAGATGCGAAAGCTGAGGACGTAGACAGTGATGAGAATTAGTGTAGAAAGTATGAGACAACAATTATGTGTAGTAAAAACATGCATTTTACAAAAACTGGATAATTACTGTGAATTCAGTCAGTTTTGTAAGAGAAGAGAAGTGACGACAAGCAAGAATTTTACACTCAAAGAATGTGTGTAGTTGTTAAATGCAACAGAGGGATATATGGCAGATAGTTCCTTTTTATTTGCAAGTGTTAGTAAAATTTGCCAGAGCTAAAAGGAGTTATCTACATTTATCCTTATTTGTGCATGAAATACATTTTGAACTTTCAAAATATTTTCTGTAAACATGGAGTGTTAATGTACAAATATGTCCTCAATAAATAATAAACATACAGTGAATTGTTGAATTTTCATTGGAATTCAAACATTTAATGTCCATTTTCTCAAAAGTCTGAATTATGCACATAACCCGTTTTTGCTCTATGTCCTCGATATTATGCTATACTCAGTTTATTATACTTTTATTCAAACTAATGAGATAAATATCTGGTACATTTGTTAAAAACAAATCAATGTCATTTAAAACGGATATTTTATTGACGTATATTTACGCTGTCAATCTATTGTCTTTCATTTTAGGACAATGATTTTGTAAAATAGTTAGAAAGTATAAGAGTTAAATCCGTGCATATTCAATGATGTATTGACATATTATACATACGAAACTAGACAAGCGGTCAGTGGTATTCCAAACTGGAAGGGGAGAATGTCACATGTATTCAACAATCAATTATCGTTTCTATAAATATTCATGTTACGAAAATTCGGATTGAATCACGTCACATACGCCAACTACCGCACAGAAAAGATCAAGTGCTCCTTAGTTGAAGGAATTGGCAACTGATTTCTCGCATTTCCTGTTACCCATTCCATAATTTGCAGAAATTCAGAACATCTTCTAACAGGAAACTCGTCTGTATACTCATTGGCTAGTTCTCCAATGGTTTGTAAATCACAATCATATGCTCCAAACGCTTCAGGTTGATAGTACAGGACTTCAGGAATACCAGACGGCATACTCATTATACCTCATTTCGCTGTGGTCTGATTATCTGCTCATTCCAATTTTCAACAAATATGTCTAACTGATTCTGAATAATTGGAAGAAAACAAAAACGAACGCAGTCGATGTGAAGTAGCTCTGTATCAGTAAAGACATCGCTGTCTCGTATATCGCTGAAATAATTTCTCCAGTATTTGGTAAAATGTATTTTAAGTCTGCCCCATAGTCTCTCAATTCTTTGATTTCCAGTAGATTTTTTTCAGTAAGAAAACTTTTTCGACCAAACATATCGTCTTTGTGATACATCCTGAGGGACATCTGAAGATCTTTTACAACAACATTTTCAGAATCCCCATCCGATCGTACCATTCTCGGTACCCTCCCTAATCTCTTGACAAAGTCTAAAAAAAACGAGCTATGAATCTTGGATTGTTATTTGAAGGACCTGCTTTCAACCACAGAATTTTCCTCGAATAACTATCGATGTCAGCATGAATAGCTATACCGAATGGTTTTAACTTATCGTATCCATCAATATGTATGAGATAGTTAGGACCTCTATTGTAATACAATCTCCTTCTCAAACGACGTTGTCTTCTCAGAGATACTCCTTCCGGGTCGATGGCTAAGAGACATAACCTAACTGTTTCTTGAGTAACACGCAATCAATGTGTGACATTTAATAATCGCCATAAATATTTATAGCCCAAGTTTTGAAATTCATTTTGATGCACTACAACTATTTTGGAAACGATTCTCTCAAGTGGACTTTCACAGTTTTTCCTTCTTAGATTCAGCCTCCGCTTAATTCTCTTTAAAGTTGAAACACTCGTGGCTATTCCATGAACGAGCAACAGGAAACCGCAAATTTCGTTGGACGTATACAATCTGCTGAAGTAATACTGAACCAATTCATCAACTGGTGCGTTGTCCCCGGGATATGGATTTGCCTGATTCTCAGCTCCACATAGTATCGTGACTAATAGCTGAAATAAACAAAGCATAAACAATAAACAACAGCAACAACAACATATGCTCGCATACATAATACAATATAATATAATATAATAATATAATATAATATAATATAATATAATATAATATAATTATAATATAATAATATAATATTATATAATATATATAATATAATATAATATAATATAATATAATATTAATAATATAATATAATATAATATAATATAATATAATATAATACAAGAGGCCCAAGAGGGCCTGTGGACGCTCTACTTGCTAAAGATCAAGTTTATGAATAAGGGGCCATAACTCCGTCAAAACATCATTCAACCGGAACATGGCGATGATATGAGCAACAAGTCTTGGTACTGATCATCCATGCCACGTTTCTCTGAAGTCTGGCCAGAGGTTCAAGAGAAGTAGTGTGTACAAAGTTATTGTATTAAAACATTTAAAGGGCTATAACTCTGCCAAAATTCATTAAACTAGAACACGGCGATGATATGCGCCTTCATCATCCCTGCCAAGTTTTGCTGAAATCCGGCCAGAGGTTCAACAGAAATAGTCTGTACAATGTTTGTGTGTTAAGCGGTGTATAATGTGTCTATATAGTTGTGATTCTTCAAATAGGTATATTATATATATATCTCGTCGTCAGTAGGTTAAGAAACGGTGTACATATGTTGTAAAGGGTGGGATAGGTACTTTAAAGTGCCATAACTCCGCCAAAAATCGATCGACTGGAATACGGCAATGATATTCACAAGTAGGCTTGATACTGATCTTTCATTGAAATCCGGCCAGGAGTTCAGTAGAACTAGACCGGACAAAGTTTGTGTATTAAAACCTTTAAAACGCTAGAACTCCGCCAAAGATATTTCAACCGCAACACTTTGATGTCATGACAACTAGGCTTGGTACTCGTTGAAATCCGTCCAAGGGTTCAGGAGAACTAGTTCAGACAAAATTTGTGTATTTAAATCTTAAAAGGGCCAAAACTCCACCAAATATCATTCATCCAGAAGACGGCGACGATATGCACAACTAGACCTGGTACTGATCGTCCCTAAAATGTTTCGTTGAAATGCGCCAGGGTTTAGGAGAACTAGTCCAGACAAAGTTTTGTGTATTAAAACTTTTAACGGGCCATCATTCAACTGGCACACAGTGACGATATACACAAATAGCCTTGTTACTGATCATCCATGTAAAGTTACACTGAAATCCGGCTAAATGAAGGACCGTCGTCTTTGAAATAAATCAAGGGTCATAATTCCAGTGTTACTAATCCGAATTGGTTGGTTTTCAAACTTATCCAAACTTTCATTGATAGTAACAATTTGGTACATATAGGATGCAAAATGAAGGCCCTATCGTCTTAACGAGGCAAAATACAGAAAATATAGTATGCTTTACTAAATCGAGAATGGTTTTCGAGCTCGTCCGAGCTTTCATTGATATCAACAATCTGGTAAAGTTTGAAGAAGATCTGATGGAAAATGAAGGCTATCGTGTTAACGAGGCAAATGTTAACGGACGACGGACTCCCCAACCCATAAGCTAATAATATAATAATATTTTAACCACTGCCTGACTGCACGGGGAAATGAGGTAAATCTGAATTGTATAGCTGCACAACTATTTCCAGATAATTGATCAATACATTTACCTGTGGATTAATTGACCTGCTCAAAGTTTTCTACGTCATCAAATACAATCTTATTCTCGCTTTTCACAGATATTGCAATGTGTGAATTGTAAATATCTATTGTTGTGTATTGATTTCGATTTAAATAACAATAAACATGTTCATGAAACAAAACATGGCCGGAGAACTTTAAAAGAGAATATGCATACATCTGCTAATTAAATGATATGAAAACAGGCTGTGAATGGTCATATGAATGGCAAGTTTTAAAAATGATTGAAACGAAAACACCTCCGTGACTGCTAATGAAGAACTGTTAATACCATATATCTCTAAAAGAATTATTTGTATTCGTTTAACCCCCAAGATAGTATTTATTTATATTTTTCACAGACATATTAATAAACAGATAGGAAACTTCCTAACATTAAGTGTGGCGGCTGTAAAAAGTCTCCCCGTGCTACGAATCAGTAGTGTTATTTTTACTGGTCCTTTGGGACCAACGAGCCCAATATAGGTGGTTTTGAAGTAGAATACCGCTTAAGCCGATGATAGGGGGCGTGAGAGGTGTTGCTTCTTTCATTACTTCTCGTGAACAGACTCAATAAAACCGAGTCTGCGGCTTCATTTTCTTAATTGTGTTTGTTGCTCCCAAAGGATCACCTTTATAAGTATTTATTCCTATCTTAACCAATGAAGTAACCAACATATCACGTGCCGCCTTAACTTTTCCTTCTATCTTCTCTCTCAATTATAATTCACTGATTTTGATGAGAATACATACAAACGATTCATAGTGAATAGCAAAATGGGAATATAATAACTTGTTATTAGGTCTGTGTATTTTTTAACTATATAAAACAGTTCGATGTATGTACTACATTATTTAACAAGAAATGTCACTGTAGTTACAAATGCCCCCCTCCCCTAACCACCGAAGTGACCATTGACCTCTAAGTGTGACCTGACCTTGGAGCCACGGACCTGGATTTTGAGCGCGACACTTTGCCTTGTTCGGGTGAGCATGTGTGTCAAGTTATGTGCAAATCCGTCCAGGAATGCCAGAGTTATTGACCGGACACGATTGTACGGACGGGCGGACTGACTGAAGGACGGACGCTTCGACTACGCTACTATAAAAAGTGACTGACGGAGGGACGTTGCGACTACGCTACTATATGCCACTATTCGGGGGCATAAAAAGTAAATTTCAATACTTATGGATAAGTAGATGATGACAATATGACGACAATATTGGACAATGTTTCGTCCAATGATATAAAATCTGTCAAAATCTGTCAATTACTGATCACGTCATGAATATTCATACCGGCCGCTGTTGGCAAAGGCGGGGTATTACATAATAGGCGGGATCATACCCTAGCGTTTGACAACTGAGGCCTGAGCATTTGACACACAAGGTTTATGCTAAATGGGACACAGTTTAATTGTTCTGGTTTTAAATGTTGGAGTTATCATGATGTTTGGTATTTAAAAATGTTCTTGCAACACAATAATACATATTTTGGCTTTTACTGAAAATATAATTGAATTGAATTGAATGTTGTTTAACGGCTCATCAACACAGTATATGTTATTTAGAGCCGCCCCAAAGAGAGAGGAAGGATACATAGGAATCTGGGAACCGTGCCCTACTCTTATATCGAATAGATTCCTATGGTTCTTTAGCGTGCTCGGAGGATAGACCGATGCACGGGACCGCCCGGTTTACGTCCCCATCCGACGGACGAGGCTAAGGGAAAGTGTCTTGCCCAAGAGCACACCGACGAAACTCAGTGGCACCACGGAGGATTGAACCCGGGGCCTCCGGTTACAAATCAGTTTTATACTTGTTCAAGTGGTCCTTTGACATAAACTGCACATTTTACTTGACTACATTTTACTTGGAGTAATAATTAACACAGAAGAAATAACAAAAATCTGTATAAAGTTTATGTTTTGTGATGAAGTTTTGGCCAACGGAAGGGGCTGGCGTGGCGCAGTCGGTAGCGCGGCGGATTTGTAACCGGAGGCCCCGGGTTCAATCCTCCGTGGTGCCACTGAATTCCGTCGATGTGTCCTTGGGCAAGACACTTTACCTTAGCCTCGTCCGTCGGATGGGGACGTAAACCGGGCGGTCCCGTGTATCGGTCTATCCTCCGAGCACGTTAAAGAACCATAGGAATCTATTCGATAATAAGAGTAGGGCAGGTTCCCGGATTCCTATGTATCCTTCCCCTCTCTCTGGGGCGGCTCTAAATAACCTATACTGTGTTGATGAGCCGTTAAACAACATTCAATTCAATTGGCCAACGGAGATAAAGCAGATCAGAATGGAAAAGTTTGTCGTGATCTTATGGCGAATAAAGAAATGGCAAATCTGAATTGAAAAGTTTGTGGCGATGTTACGGCGTGCAATAAAAAAGTAAATCTGAATGGTAAAGTTTGTCGCAATGTTGTGGCGAACAAAAAACCTGGAAGTAAGTTTGTGGTGATGTTATGGTGAACGTTCCAAATAAATAAATGTTTCTGGCGAATGTATAACTTTTTAGCGAGTTTGCGGCAAATTCGCCAAAGATTACCATGGTGATTGCGGGAACATCACCGCTAGTGGCGAACATTGGCGAACAATTAAGAATTGTTCTGGCGACCAAATTATTCGCTGCAACCTTGCAGCAACCTTGCAGCAAATCTTCTCATTTGGTAAGGCCATATTTTTTGTTAAGCTTAAAGCCACTGACTTATACATTAACCGTAAAACAGAACAATGTCCCTATGGAACTTCAGAATGAGTGTAAAAGTGAGGATACTAAATGTGTGTTTGTCTGTACGTATTTTACGTCAATTGCAACACATGTAAGGTTATATATCATGTTGTTTTTTGTCACAGGATGACCTTAGTGGTTGGGCTAACTCAGGAAAGAATCAATGACGGTGAATGCATTTACATAAGTTTAATGCAACTTTTAAAATATGTTTAATATATATACAATGATCTAAAAAAACAAGCGAATACACAAATGAACTATGAAAAGAATGTTCTCCTGAACGTTTAAGACGTTCTTAGTATTGCTATAAATACTGAATGTCTAAGACACTAAAGTGTTGTTAAAGCTATAACAATGTTGATCTAGCGCGATAACTGTGATGCGCGAGAGCTCATGAAGATGATGATGCGCGAATTCAATGGATGATTGTCATCAAATGAGTTTTATACTTGTTCAAGTGGTCCTTTGACATAAACTGCACATTTTACTTGACTACATTTTACTTGGAGTAATAATTAACACAGAAGAAATAACAAAAATCTGTATAAAGTTTATGTTTTGTGATGAAGTTTTGGCCAACGGAAGGGGCTGGCGTGGCGCAGTCGGTAGCGCGGCGGATTTGTAACCGGAGGCCCCGGGTTCAATCCTCCGTGGTGCCACTGAATTCCGTCGATGTGTCCTTGGGCAAGACACTTTACCTTAGCCTCGTCCGTCGGATGGGGACGTAAACCGGGCGGTCCCGTGTATCGGTCTATCCTCCGAGCACGTTAAAGAACCATAGGAATCTATTCGATAATAAGAGTAGGGCAGGTTCCCGGATTCCTATGTATCCTTCCCCTCTCTCTGGGGCGGCTCTAAATAACCTATACTGTGTTGATGAGCCGTTAAACAACATTCAATTCAATTGGCCAACGGAGATAAAGCAGATCAGAATGGAAAAGTTTGTCGTGATCTTATGGCGAATAAAGAAATGGCAAATCTGAATTGAAAAGTTTGTGGCGATGTTACGGCGTGCAATAAAAAAGTAAATCTGAATGGTAAAGTTTGTCGCAATGTTGTGGCGAACAAAAAACCTGGAAGTAAGTTTGTGGTGATGTTATGGTGAACGTTCCAAATAAATAAATGTTTCTGGCGAATGTATAACTTTTTAGCGAGTTTGCGGCAAATTCGCCAAAGATTACCATGGTGATTGCGGGAACATCACCGCTAGTGGCGAACATTGGCGAACAATTAAGAATTGTTCTGGCGACTAAATTATTCGCTGCAACCTTGCAGCAACCTTGCAGCAAATCTTCTCATTTGGTAAGGCCATATTTTTTGTTAAGCGTAAAGCCACTGACTTATACATTAACCGTAAAACAGAACAATGTCCCTATGGAACTTCAGAATGAGTGTAAAAGTGAGGATACTAAATGTGTGTTTGTCTGTACATATTTTACGTCAATTGCAACACATGTAAGGTTATATATCATGTTGTTTTTTCTTTACCCTTTTGCGAATGGTACCAAACAAAAGCAATCACATTACCATGTTTACATGCTCTTGTAGTATTTCATTACCCTCACCTAAAAGAAAATAGTTCCCAACCTTTTCTCTTTAGATAAAGTTTCACTGAAAAAAATGTGTTTACGGAACACAGATGCCCCAGGCAACAATCAGGAAAAGCTCAGGTATTACTTGGTAATTTTTGATGTGGAATCAATATGCATATCTAAACTTCATTGTTAGGCATCCTGAATGGTTAAAATAAAACGGCTGAAGTCTGTGGGAGGAGATTGACACACAAACTTGGACTACCAGAATTTACAAAACCCGAGTCGTTACTCCGGCGATACAAGGTCTATTTTAACGCATAATCGATATGCACATATTGACATCACAGTTAGGGACCATGTAAGTTAAAATATATGTATCTCCATTGGTTACCACTTGCAAGTGAGAGATAATGTAGGGAAAGTCATAGCCCTAAAAAAAAGCACATTACGATTTACTCCAGTGTGAAATACGAACCTGGGAGGTCTTCACTCACTGCTGCTGTTGCTGAACACCCGTAGCAGGACACACGAAAATGCAGATACGTGTACACTGTAAATACAAACCAAAACATCATGTGGAAAAGGGCACAGGACATAAAGTTTGCTAAACCAAGGGGAAAAAAAGACATGCCAACAGTATCTGTTTTGTTACATGTACCGGTAAATTCAATGACTTATGAAGAGGCAAAAGTGTACGGTCTATTAAACACTGACCACAAAATGTCAAATTAGGGTATATTTTAATAGCAACTACAAAGGGAAATGAGCCAGACGATGCGGCTTCACATCTCGTGTGCCTCCACCATGGGCAAATGTAGGTGTAAATATATGAATGGCCATATAAGCCATACAGACCTTTATCTAAACACACAAGTGCAACACAGGTCTGCCACCCAGTAAACTACCAGGTAGCTCACGCTACCATATGCCATGGTCGACATTTGCGATTATTTTATAATACTGTCGATTATTTCAAAGATATGTCGACAAAACATGGCGATTATTTTATTTAAAAAACAAAATCTTTTTTTTTTTTCGTAGAATTGACTGTTTGACACCACAACTAATAAATGGCCGCAATAAACATTATATAATCTGTTCACGCCACCTGTGATGTCGCCACGCGCTTATCAATTATCGCTTGTAAAAGTTGTTAATTCCCTTAATTGGAACTTCGTTGGCGGATAATCGGCATTGTTGATACACGCAACCATCATGTGATTAATGGACCGAATAGCCAATCAGATATGCCGTTATTTGTCATCTTTCGGGCGATTGACCAATCAGACTATCCGTTACGCATTTAACAGTAGTTACATTTTCCTGTTTGTTTTTCTGTACACAAACTACGAAGAGATGGAATTAATTTGTGTTAGCCGCCAAAGACTAATTGCACGCACTATCATGAATATAGATGCTACTTTCACCTGCATTAATAGCTATCCCATCATGATCCCGATAGGTAGTCAACTCCCATGTGTATTGTGAACTGTGAAAACACTTGCATTAAAGTAATTAAAACATTAAAACAATAAGAAGTTTGAATATTGTGCCTGGCTTCGTGTCGGCAGTTTCAGTTGTAACAAGAACTTTGAAATCGACAATTATCGACATAAAACTACATTATCCTACTATTAGGGTTTCTTTCCCCTTTGATAAGAAAGACCTTCTTCTTTTTTGTAAGTCCACCGCGCATCTCTTTAGCCCGACCAAAGATGCGCAGTAAAACTTGAATGTTTTTTTATATTTAATAACGATTTCTCGTAAATTTCGTGTTTTTCTTTTAGTTTTATATGTTATGTTAAATTGTCAAAGAGAATACACTACACAGTGCAATACAAAGGCTTGAAACACAGACAATCGGCCCGGCCTACGTAATACTAACCTGACAAAGACCTTCGTTTACCGCTACACCATCTCTACAAAACTCGGGGAAAAGCAAACAACCTGCAACACGCTGCAAAGCGAGGTATCACAACACTGACAAAGAAATCATTCAAATTGTGTCAATATATTATTACCAATAAGCAGTCACCATACATGTTACACATGTATCAATCATGACAGACTATAAAGGCAAACCTTTACGGCCCGATATTAACTGCAGCATATTCCAACAGAAACACGTCTGGCTCGTCATTTTCAACACATGTAGGGTTATATATGATGGTCTATTTTCTGTGGTGGAGGTAGACCACGCACTTTCTCTGGGTACAACCAGTAAAAGAAATCAAACAGAATTATCCTTTTACATGTAGGATCCATGTCATTCTTTTTCAAAGGTGTCCAGCTCGTGGTCAGTTTGCACTAAATGGACGTCACTGAACTTCAATATTGTTTCTCAATGAAAATATTCTATGCTATTCTGATAACAATTGTCCTCTCGCTATGAAGACACGACAAATAAGACAATTTTATACCTCATTTCATCGCATATGCACACAAGCTCCAATTATAACACATTATACTGTTACAGTTTTGCATATTAGTTACAATACATGCGTTTAATACGACGATTCACTTCGCTGAATCGCTGAAACAAAAGAACGCGCCAAACAGGAAAAAATGGCGGTAAATGAAAACTTCCGAGGGTTTCTTGTTGTTAGTTTAGTATAGCTACTAACGGTTACCAAATTCGCAAACAACAACTAGAAATGTAAGGGGCATGTTTGTGCACACACTCACTACCTTCCGACTTTTCGCCTGTATATTTAATCATGGAAATTGAATGACACACAAGTTATGTCAACAAGCGCAGTAAACTAGGTCACGCTATGCAAACACAAAGTTGACAAACAATAACAAACCAGTCATCAGCTGCGTCTGCAAACTTTATTGACACGTACAACAGTCGACCGTGTAAACTTTCTGCACATTACAACACATATTCTACTTACGATAAACTGTATACGCCTAATTGCAATGCCACAACGTCAAAAGCTCACGTGTGAATAAGAGAAAGAGGCTATGACGTCAGGCTCTTTCAGTAATACATTACTTTCATTAAACGCCTCCCGATTATTGGCAATATGAGCAGTGATGTCTAAATCACCTTTATGCTCATTATAAAAAACTCATACATCTATACAAAACTTCCTTGGAATTTTAGGAGAACAAAATGTATTTCACATCGATTCAAAATAATATACAGAAAATGGAATTTGCAATTAACTATCTCCATACACGAGGGGTACAGCAAATTCACGCTTCACTGTGCACTATATGGAATCTCGAATTAGGTCAAACATCATCACAGTATTAGAGCGTTCTAATGGTTTCCATACACAGTAATAGTTATCTGAATTTCTATATTCATGAATAATAACGCTCTATGAAAATATCCCAAAATGTTTTGGTACATTTACTTTCCCAAAATAAATGTGTAATGGTTTCTGTGGTGTTTTTTTTCCTGAAACCATTGTAATCTAGTATCTTTTGTACATTTGAACGGTATTTTGAATAAGTCATTCCAGTCACTGTCTGTATTTATACCATATTGCCCCCATTTGGCTATAGATGGTGGATGTATATTTGATTTAATAAGTACAGTCGAACCTCGATAGCTCGAAGTCAGCGGGACCATATGGATATGTTCGAGCTATCGGTGGCTTCGATGCATCGAGGTAACGGTAAAAACCAAAATATCTATCCGAATTTGTGTACCTCCCGAAATAGTGTTACTTGTGTACGTGATGTATCGTAATCGGTATGTTTTTTATGTCCATGCATGTTTGTTTAAACCTCATAACGGATATATAACATGTAATTATTACACTGAAAATACAAGAAAAACTGCAAGAATGTGTTTGCTTTATCATTTATTTAAAGAAATATCACACTAATAGTTTTTACAATACATTCCGGAAGTCCGAATAATAAGAACAAGGTAAGACTGGTTTCCGTACATTATTTAATTAGAAAATCAACCGTGTTTAATTTATCGTAATTAACAGTAAACGAAGTTCACTAAACATAAATTGTATATGTCTATTATCGCTTTTCAATCATAAATGTTCGCACCTTTAACAATCAACTGTATCTGTTTTCGCACTATGATCGAACTTGCTACAAACAAATACAAACGCGTCGATTACAATTAATATGGCCGACATCGCATGGCAACGGATCATCACCTTCGATTAAGCGAGGTTTAAATTCACACAAAAATGGATCTTCGGAATGTAAAAAGTATTCGAGCGAGCCGGGGTATTCGAGAAATAATATTCGAATAATCGAGGTTAAATTACATTGAATTATATAGGAGTTGTGTCGGGACCGCAAAATGTGTTCGAATTACCGATGGTATTCGAATCACCGGTGTTCGAGCTATCGAGGTTCGACTGTATATCATTAATGGAACAACAGCCTTTCTGTGGGCAAATTTGATTTTCTAAATTGATAGCAAGATGAGCAAAATTTTGTTTCTGAAGGTAACCCCGTATTGCTGCAGTCACACCTTCATATTCTAAAAAATGTGAATGTAAGCAAACTTTCCGATAAATAGGTTAAGTAATAGATAGAGTATGGTTTCATTGAGTTGGTTCATTTAAACATCGAGATGGGCGTAGCCCATCGAGGTGTTTAAATTAACCAACGAGATGAAACTATACTCTATTTGTTTTGTAGCATGTTCATTTCAGCTCTATTTCAGTTATTCTCACAGTTATTCTGACAGGTTTTATTTTCAATTAAACGATTTACACCTGTGCCTGAACAAAGAGAATTGTCTGTGACCATGCTGCAAAAGAGAGAAGATTACCATTGTTATCCATTAAAACATTAATATTTAAAGTACCTTTATCATACCATCTTTTATAAAAAAATCACTTGATCTTCCATTCGTAATGTTATTATATTGTACCATAACGGTTGTGTTAAGAACTCTTTCCATGACAATATATTTTTAACATCTAATAGGATGTTAAGAATTGTGTAAACATCCTTCCAGAAGGGATTGCATATTTTTGCAAGTTTCTTTTTTTTCATAGTCGTTACCGAAAAATGGCATATTTGTGGTACATATGTTTATGATTTCCATACATTTTTTTATTTCCAATCATGTCTTCTAATCCACGTTAATTTCAGAGAATATATGAACTGTTTAATATGGATCATTCTAAGTCCACCACAATCATATCTTGAGTTACAACGGATCTCTTTATTTTGTCTAGGTGATTATTATGTCGCCCGGTGTTGCATCTGTAATGTTTTGTTTACAGAATACTATTCCTGTGCAACTACCTGGGACCAGTGTAATATACTTCACCTTTTTAATTATAACACATTCCATTCTATTTATAGCTTGACATGTTGAGCTACATGCAGAACTGTGGTATATCTGTATATTATTGTGTGTGTAGTGAGTGAGTGAGTTATTGGTGAGTTATGCTAACTAACTTGCATGAAGAACTCAACTAATTAACACCTCTTCCCACCTAAAATATCTTACTCTCTGGCATTCTCTCTCTGACAGTTGACAACAACAGTCTTATATGTAGCCTTATAGTATAGGTATAGAATTATGAGGTGACTGTAAAGTCAACCTTGGGAAACAGCTATTCTGTCACTTCCAGCATACTATAATTATTGTGAATCCTCTGGTAAGTGATCTGTAATATTGTATTAGTTTAATGTATTTCTCGCGTGTATTAAGTTTATCGCTGGATTGTCGAAATGTCGATTTTAGTAGTTTTATATATTCTTGTACTGACAGTATATTTCTTATGTTACAGGCTCTCTTGTATGTATCAAGAGAACTCGAATAAATAATTAAGAAAACCATGGTTTGTTTACTATGAACTCTGTTCGACAATTACAGAAGAAATTAAAACATTTTTTTGCAACAGTGTGACCTGGTCTTCAGGTGGATTAGGTAATGATGAATAAGTGATTTAACTTTGGTAAAGCTAAGCTTTTTATAACAGTGATTTTTCCAGAGAGTGTGAGTATTCGTTTTGACCAGGACAGTATATAGTAATGATTTAATTTCGCTTATTTTTCTGTCATAATTTAATGCAACCACACTCCTTAAATGTTTTGACATAGTAATTCCTAAGATCACAAGGACATAGTAATTCCTAAGATCACATACTCTCCCTGATCCCAATTAAGGTCTGTGTTTGTGCATAATTTTACATTAGAACCTTTGTTTTTCCAAACACTGTGGTTTTTAATAATTTTCAATGGAACTGCCTTGCCTCTCCGCACAAAAGCCACTGTTTGTATCACAGCTTGTCTCTTGAACTCAAACTACTTGATAGATCTAGGGACGTAAGTGTCTGCCACAAAGTCGACTCAATGTGCTTCAGGAAGTAGTTCAAACACCAGCTATGCCAAGTTGTCAAACATACCAGGAACTGAAGGCTGACTGAAGTGGTGCATTACCTTCAAACACATACACAGTATATTTAGTAGGTCGCTGTGTAATTGACTCAAATGATGCCTCTAAGCAGTGGAGCAATTTGACTTTGTCAGTTCTAGCTGAATGACCATCAGCTGTCATAAGGAACCATGGTGCCGAGTCTAGACGGTTTGATAGCGTCAACTGTAGATTTTATAGTATATATCGTATATTATGCTTGATCCAAATAAAGTGGTCTGCTTTGATCTAAATCACTTTGTTGTTTGTGTGAGTTCCTTCGGTACTTCAGCTGATGGAAAGATTTACAATTTGGTCTCGATTGGATCATGGAATTGGATCGGGTCGGCGTATCAATTAGCACGTCATTGACAATATATGCTATGGCCTTCTCAGCCTGATACTGTAATAGATCATCAGGATCATCTGTCTGCTAGAACACCAGATAACAGTATAACTCTTATTCATTGCATCCATTAGGAATGGGTTTGTGAAACCAATGATACATTCCGTGGCTCTTCTCAAGTCTTTCTCGATGTTCTTTGTTTGGATGGATACAGTTCTTTGTGCGAATAAATAACATCTGATTCCATATTTACCATCTGGCGAGTGGCCTCTACCAGCTTTGCTATACAGAGACTTGTTATGCACCAACGGTATTACCGGTATGCTGCATACTTTCTGCTGAATGCAATAATGATACTTGTAAATTTGCATGTTTATTTATAGTTCTGAATAAGTATTGCCTTGTGGACGAGGGACAATGAATCTTCTGTTTTTGGAGAAGTTCTCTTTACCCAGGGATGGGTTGTGTCCAGACTCAAAGTGTCATTAAATATGCTGGAATGTGTCTGCAAAGTTCCAATGGTTATCCTCAAAGAACAATGGACATATGTGGTAGAGTGAAAATATATGCATGTCAAGGTCATTTTCCTTTGTGTCTGTCTTTGATAAGAGTTAGATGTAGTTGTATTGGGTCCAAATAACCAGAATAAGGCAAGACCAGCTTACAATGGGCAGGGACAAAATATGATTAATCTTTGGAGTTTGTCTTAAAAGAAGGATACATGATAACAAAGAGAATATTCCATAACCAGTAAAACAAAATGTCGTTTTCAATAACTGATATGCTCCCAGTAGTTTAATGTGCAGTCACTATTTTTCTGATTTATGTACCTTTTTAAAATATTTATTTATTATTATATAGTTTATTTTTAGATATTATATTATTTATTTATTTATACTAATGATTACATTACATTTTTTAAAAAGTCATAGTTAAAAGTAAAATACTAGCACCTTTATTTCTGGAACCGACCAGTATTACATACATCTTTAAATGGTAACATAATGTCATGTTTATTTTACATATCGTAACATATATATTTAACATTTTATTATTAAAATAGACACATTTAAGAATAGAACTAGAGCCTTTATTTCTGGAAGCATTCAATATGACAGGTAACTTTAAAATGGTAACGTAAATTTCAGGTAACGTCAACTACATTGTCTTTAGGAATTGTTTTATTGCATTTGATTTTAAATTTTAACATGTTTGATAAATAATATAAAATATGCTGCATGTAAACACTTTTTTAGTATTATATTTTCAAAACATGATAATGGTAAGGTATTTCGAATGGAGGTCACACCCTTATGCTCCCATACTTATTTGGAAACACACTTCATTTTGTAGCAAATGTCATATCCTTTCAGGAAAGTATTTCCTTTAAACTTACACTTAGGGTGGAAGTGGCGTCTTTTGGTAACTTACGATCTAGTTATTTTTAAATGTATTTATATTTTTTTGGTAACGAACAGGGTGTAACGTATACTACAGTATATTTTCATATTTTCATTATGTTGAAAAGATTGTCTAAATTAAACAATTCATAAATATAGGTAGTATGTGTTTTTCAGATGCACATTTTGTACTCATGTTCAACTTTATTGAACGTATTTATGGAATTGTTATGGTAACGTAGTTGTCATGTGCATTACACGCAAACATCCCAACGCTCAGATGGCTGACAAGTCTCATTTTGAAGCATTTTGTACGAACTTTGAGAAAGTCATACCCTACAAAATTCCTCGGAGAGGGTTGGGTGTCTACAGTCAGCTCAAGGTCTAATACACCTTAGAATTACACATACACTCAGACACTTATCCTTAGACTCTATATGAAAAAAATCAAAATATTTGACGGCAATTTAAATTAAACTTATCGAAAATCAGACAAAAACTAAAAGAAAAAAAGCAACTGCTCTATAAAAATACAGTCGATTATATAATAATTGGTACAAATGTTTTTTGTTTGTTTTTTATACAAGACTCACGTCAGTTAAGCTTAAGCGTCAATGATAAACACCGAATCTATCTCCTAGCTACCCAAATGTAGAGGTGTGTCACTCTGTTGGTCATTGATTGGTCAAATTAATGCGATGATGAAATACTAAAACTATGATTTTTTATATACACAAGAATAGATATGGATGTCAAGACAGAACTTATCCGGGGTCTTCAGTCAAGCCCGAAGTATCTGCCAATATGGTATCGCTACGACAAACAAGGATCTATTTACAACGACCGAGTCCTGACAGAATGTAAACCTTACTACTATCATACATCTGAAATAAGTTGCATTTCAGAAAACGTTACGGTAAGATATATATATATAGCTTGAAGCGATTTTAAAGGTATAAAGAGCATACGTGAATTTTAATTTGTACATGTAGTAATTAGATCTTTCATTATATTTTAGACGTACACAACAGGCATTTGCAATTCGTTAAGCATTTCCTCCGCGCGTTGGTGTATATGTATGGCATATACTTAAAACAAAAATATCAAATGAACGATCTAATTAATACATATCTTATTAATAACAAATTAATCAATCTGTCCCGTTCCGGTGATTCGTACAATAAAGGAATGCATATACTGAGGCGAACTTTTAAGGATCCTACCTAAAAACAACAAAATAAGAGGGTCCTTTTACTAATAGTTTCGATAAATATGGTATGTACGATTATTGTTTTAACATCCAGATTAATGTGTTAAGCATGTGAAACCTTCACGTTTTATCCAACTAAATAAGTGCCAAATATTCTATCGATTAGTATTGACCTATACAAATGTCATTGTTTTTTCTAAAATGTCCCTATCTTGAGCATGTGAAACTTGCGCAAGGAAACTTGTGTATAGCTCAAAATGAGATATGGTTTAGGTAAATTATAGATTTATTTTCATTTAAAATACCCCTTACAATAGGTTAGTGTCTTCATTTGCAAACCAGTCTTTCAGACATACTAAATCAAAATGTGTCTATATTTATCCATGTCATGCAACAATTTATTGCTATTTTAGGAAATGGTTGATCAAATGCACGAATCGTGCATGTTAATTGATTTAGGCAGTGGGAATGCGGTCAAGACGCGAATGTATATCAATGCTTTATTGACCAAGCAGATGAAGCTGACGTACGTACCAGTGGACGTATCAGCAGGTATGTATAAAGGAATAAGATCTGGTATTAACACATATAAGAATGTGACATACACGCCGCTTGACACAAATATGACTGTGACATACGCACAACTTGACACATATAAGACTGCGTTAATATATTCCGTGTTAACTCCATATAATAGTAGGTATTAATGTCGAAAATGAAATGTTGCTTTCACAGAGCACCAGAAACACGAATTAAAACAAATAACAATTACAATGTCAAAAAAACAAGGCATGTGACAAAACAACCACAAAAGGGTTGACAATAGTGCTACCGCCTTCGAACGTTCAGTGGCAAAAAAGGTCGCTTGGGGTTTAAACCAGGTTCTAGGATTAACCAAACCTACCTCTTACTCTACTGTCATCCCAAGAAAACGGGATAGTGTGAAAAAAAGAAATCGCCGCCAGGTTATATTCTTTAACAAGCAAGACAGCATTAATAAGGAATATAGGTGTAACACATAAATGATCACGTATATATGAACATTAAGAGAACACACCACTAAGTGTACGACAAGACAAGATTGAGGACACGCATCAAATGCAACCGTCCTTTGAGGATTTAGGTAGACGTCATCATAATGTTCAAAATCTGTCCGGTCATCGCAAAATCAAAGAGGAAAGCATAGCGGCGAACTGTATAAATGTGTTAAACACTAAAAAATTGGTATGAATGTCGAACAGAAATGTAGCACTCAAGGACCACAGCTATACAAAAACACCCTCAGAAACAAACAGCAATTACAAGGATGAATACAATATAAGTATATAAAATCACATACATAAAAGGGTATTGTGGTCAATTAAGTTCTTTATAAAATGTGCAATAAACGTCATGTTTTGACACCTCTCGATAACTGGATGACATAGTGAACATTTACAACCCTTCCTTTTCTACTATGTTTAATACTATTTATCCAAAGGAACTTCAACTCTACAAAGCTAACATTTCTGATACTGTCGCTTATTTTCTTGATTTACATTTCTCTATTGAAAATCGCGAAATAATTAATCAAATATATGATAAGAGAGATGATTTTAATATTGATATTGTTAATTATCCCACTTAGATGGCGATGTTCTCCGAACTAATTCTTATGGGGTCCATGTTTCTCAACTTATTCGTTTTTCTAGAGCTTGTAGTCGTGTTGAGGACTTTAATATTCGTAATATTTGTTACCATAAACTTCGAAAAATCTTTGCAAAATTGTATTATCGTAACCCTGATCTACTTTCAAAATATAAAAGTAATTTTAGAACTCATCTGTGACAAGGACTATCACAACCTGACTTCTATGGTGATGTGAATGACAAACTTCGTAAGATTCTTGGTCATAATCACTTTCATACAATCTTCATCAAACGTGTTTAAACGTTTATTAAAAGAGGTTTGACCCTGTAATATTTCAAAACACTACATGTTCAGTAGTTGACCCATTTACACTTCCCCACTATGCTTTACTCTTTGATTGTGCGATGACCGGACAGATTGTGGACCCTATGATGACGTCTACCTAAATCCTCATAGGACGGTATCGTTTGATGTTTGTCTTAAATCCCGTCTTGTCGTACCCTTAACGATTTATTCTCTTGTTTATTTGACCTTTATTTGCTTTGTGGCTTTCTATGCGTTTTCTTATATTATATATATATGGTCATGTATTTGTTTTACTTATATTGCCTATAAATGCTGCCTTGTTTGTTAGAGAAAATAACCTGACGGGGATATCTTTAGGTACACTGTCCCGTTTTATTGGGATGACAGTAGGGTAAGTATGAGGTTTGGTTTACCTTGGAACCTGCTTTATATTTTAAAAGTAGATCAGGGTTACGATAATACAATTTTGCAAACGTTGTTTGAAGTTTCTGGTAACGTTAGCCCTTATGGAGTAGCCTTTTACTTACAAAGATTACGAATCTTAAAATCCTCAACTCGATTACAAGTTCCAATAAAACGAATATGTTGAGAAACATAGAAGAATTACGAAGTTGCTAGGGGTACATCGCCATCTAACAGAAGATACTTAACAATATCAAAATTAAACCAAAGGGTTGTCAATTTTCAATATGTCATCCAGATACGGGGAGGTGTCATTAAAGGTTTCAATCAAATCTGCCGGAGTAGCTGGTGAACGTAAATATAAAAAACGATCAGAAAATGCTGCATTAAGGATGAAACGGGATTGATGAAAGTCATACAATCCCAGTGGGATGTAAAGATAACAACAGAGATTGAATATACGGGGAAACGTTATATTCGGTCGCAACATGGCACAAACAACACTATTGTGACAATAAAAGTAGGTATAAAAGTCGAACGTAAAATGTAGCTTTCACAGAACAAGTAGCACATGTGTTTAAGGATGAAACTGGATTTGTGAATGTCATGCTATCCCTGTGGACTCTTGAAATATCTGTTAAAGCAATACAAAAACAAATCTGCGACGAGAGGTGCACAGTTCATACCCATAGGGATAACAAAAATCTATAAACAGTAATTTCGTACTGTGGTTTATGGTTTAAAAACCGTTGCGAAATGCCAAAGTCGGAAAACATTGCCTTTATAAAGATACGGCACAACATATTCATAATTTTCATTGATGCCCTGGTGGTTTTAAGCCTAGCATATTTGCCCGGAAATCAGTGGTTCGCGGCTGCGGAACTCCGATTTCTGTATGGAAAATGCACAGTTCAAAAAAGAACGAACTTTGTAAAATTTGAAAAAGTAAGTTATTTTTCAATTCCTTTTGCACATGATTTAAATGGTTTATCATGCAGATATACACTTTTCTGCCTAATAAAGGGGTGACCTAATAAATTTTGCTTTATTAGGCAAGTTGGCCAATAAAGCAAATCAATGCGGAATCCCTCGGCGTTTATTGTGCCTAACGTTATCTGACGTCATGCAAGTAACGTTGCCTGTCGTGAAAAAAACAAACAAAAAACAACAACATGGCGGCGTCCTAGATAAGCGTAACATTCTGAAAAAAATGGTAATAATAGTAATTCATACAGAAAATGTGGATAATCTACATGATAAATAGAATATTATGTCAGTGCCTTTTACTATCAAGTTTATTAGGCTCAGCACGAAAACAGAACGGCTCGGCAGAGCCTCGCCATTCTTCGTTTTCTAAGCCTCGCCTAATAAACTTGATAGTAAAATGCATTGATATAATATTCTTTATTTATACATGTTACCGAATTTATTAGTTGGCATGCGTTAAAAGAAAGATACAAATATCGGACAGGGAAAGCAGCATTCAAGACAAACAAGCACAAAACACAAAAACAAACACGCAAACAGACAAACGAGAAGGCAAAAGTAATAAAAAATGCAAACACAAAAGTTCGTATATCTTGTTTATGTGTTTTTATACAGAATATCTTGCGGAAACATGCGAAACGTTGTCCAAAGAGTATGGAGAAAATCTTGACGTAAAATCTGTTGCTGGTGATTACTCTGTGGGTATAGAACACTTAAAGTGAGTATCTTGCATTATGTTCTTTCACTTATGTTGTTTTATAATATTCTCTAATCAAGTTATAGCATGTAAATCTTGGGAAAAAGAGTAATATTCTGTGCAACTGGTGAACGATTCCACAAGTTACCACCATTTTTCATCAATGACATACTTGTACATTTAAGATTTCGGGTTTGCTTACACATGTATTCTGAAGAAAACCAAATAGAACTTATTTAAATATTGATAAAATAGTTAATAATATATGTAAAATAAGTCTGATTTTACTTTCCCTCAGGCAGATTCCAGGAAATAAACTAATTTTGTGGCTCTCTGCGATCTATATGCTACCGTATGCAGTCCAAGTAGAGTTATTACAATCATTGTCAAGGGTAATGACAGGTAAGTTTGATGTGTGTCTTAAACCGTGTCTTATCATACCCTTAACTGTTTGTTTTCTTGTTGACTTACGTTGTGGCTTTCTAGACTTCTTTTTAAACATGATCATACATGTGTTATATTAACATTGCTTATTAATGATGCCTTACAAATCAGTAGTGTTTACTGTTTTTTTGGGACCATCAAGCCCAGCATTTGTGACTTTAAAAAAGAATACCGCTTATGCCGGTGCTAGATGGCGTGAGGTTTTGCACCTTATAATACCTATCATGAACATACTCAATAAAACCGAATCTGTTATATTTTTTTTCTTGTTTGTGTCCAAATGTCCACTTTTCAGTACTTACTTGCACATGTCCTATACTGGTTGTAATAAATAAGCACTAAGTATAGACAACACAACGATGAAGGGAGCTTTTGTCATTTATTCATTTTAATTAATATATGTTTCCACGTTTTAGAAAACGACCGGCTAATTGTTTCGATTGACTTCACAGAAGACGAAGACCAAATTAGGAATGCTTATGAAGCAATAGGTAAGATAACGTTGCATGTTAAAATCAAGCAAGCACATTAAGAGAATTAATGTTACCCGCATGTATTCACTGCTTCTGTTACAGATGTTGGTTATGATTATTACAGTAAAGGGCAATAACTCCAGTATTTTGAAAGTTTTGTATTTGCCCTTGATTTTTACACATCATTACTTGTTAGTGATTTGTAATCCAAGTTTGGTACAGGTAGCTATTATACGTTCTGAAGAGTAGCCGACACTAAGTTTACCATAATAATAAGACAACGCAACATGTATGAAGTGCAATAACTCCTCTCGTTTTTATCGGATTTATCCGCTCTTGCTTCTAATACATAGTTACGTAATAGCTATATTACACACCATGTTTTGTACATGCAGCTATTACACATTTAGCAAAGAAGGCGACACATTTTACAATAGTAATACTAATAAAACTTAAACGTATAAGGGAAGTAACTACTTCTTTGCATGGTAGTGATCTTGAACACCAAGTTTGGTACGGGTAGCTATTATAATTTTGGAGAAGTAGGCGATACGCGTGTGTGACGGACGGACCGACAGATGGCGTTGCATTATACTGACACAGGGCAGGCCAGTCCTGAAACTACCCTTTATATGCTGAATGTCAAGGAAGGCAACTAATAGTACCATTTGTATAACGTCTTTAGTATGACCCGACCGGGGATCGAACCGACGACCTATCACATATTGATAGTCGTCAACATTTGCTATGGTTCTACAATGCTTTCGGTACTTGCGCTTTCATTCCTTCTGAGGTTCTTCTACAATATACCTCGGACAAATCAGCAAAATAAAATGCTATTTCCAATACCATATAGACTACTACACAAATTCACGAAATCACTGGTCTAAGGACAAATGTGCATGTGAAACCAGTTACTACACCAGTCAGTTACTTTTGGCTGGATTGCTACTCGCTAGTTATTAATTTATTGTATCGTAATAACATCCGTTAGAAAACGCAGCCAAAACACATGAACGTTCTTCTAAATACATGCGACGAGTCGTCGATAATAATATGATGTTATTAATTAAGTGAGTTCATACTGGCCCGGTAATCAACGATCATGCCAGACATAGACATAATCACTACAGGTATTCTCAAAAACCTTAAGGATTTTAACCCAAACAAGGCAGCCGGCCCAGACAGGATTAAACCTCTAGTTCTCCAGGAACTACGAGAGCAAATATCGCCCATCCTGCAGGTAATTTTCTTTTTGTCCCTAGAAACAGGCCAGGTAAGACAGGAGTGAACTAATGCAAATTTAGCGCCTCTCCTCAAGAAAGTCTCTTGCGGCAAAATATCGTCCCATATCTCTTACGTGCATCCGGTGCAAGGTCCTATAACATATTGTAGCTTCGAATCTGGTCAAGCACATGGATAGAAACAACCTCATGTACGACCTCCAGCATGGCTTCAGAGAACGCAGGTCCTGTGAAACACAACTGGTCATGCTGGTGGAAGATTTACTAACAGACACAGGCGCGCATTCTGCTCAAACTTACCCGCGAGGGTGTGCGGCAGTATACAGAGATAGATAGATAAATAATTTGTCCAAAGACTGTCATATTTTAATAGTCCGAGGACCAATAACTCTGACAATATGAAAGCACTTTATAAGAATTTTATTAATTCACTTCCGCTATGATTTTAATAAAAATATTTTGACCCGATATTGCCTTATGTTTTCATATTGGCCGTCTTCCGGCTCGTATTGGCCTAGTTTACGTTGTATTATGATCATTACAAAAAATATTGCAGTCTCGGTTTGATTGCGACTGTTCATTAACGGTGGTAAAAAATAGTTGCTACCGCTCACGCCCTCTAGCCCCGGGTTGAGCAAAACTCAACATTCAAAATGCCAATAGTACGAAAGTATTAGCCATCCCGAAAATGATATGAATATGACGGTAAACATGTCCATGGCCAGGGAGGTATGGTCCCAGTTTCTTACAAAATACTTTGCCTTTATAAACAAGAAAACAATAGGCGAAAACAACAAAATGAAATTGAGGTGGGAGCAAGTCAAAAGACTGAATTGGACAGCTTATAACAAATCCTAATGGTGATTAAACAATACTCAGAAATTTTAAAGGCTGGAGTAGTGAAACCACCTACTCGAAATTAAAGTTAATAACAGTTCTGATCATTGCAACTTGCCATTGTATTTCAGATCTACATTACATTATTATCATTAACGGAATGTGTCGACTTAACAGGGATTACGACAGCGCCATAGACATTGCGCAGTTTGACCTAGAGACAAGTGTCAGCAAGAGTACTGCAGATGACGTCCCTACCAATGTTCTGCATCGAGCGAAGGCCAAGTGTGATCTAAAATATCCAATACGTAATGACAAAATGTTTATTTTAGTTATATGTGAGCGGACTCAGAAGCCCAGTGGATAAGGTCTTGGCTTTAGAGTTACAGACCCTGCCCTACGTGGGTTCTCTCCCTTGTCTGACCTTAATCTCGTCTCCTTCTTAGGCTGCTGTCCCAATATAACCTTATATGTGTTAACGGTGCAAGCTGTCAAATCCCATATCATTTCATTTGTTTAAAGCTATCAATCGATTTCTTCTTTGAAGGCGTGTCTTTATTTGTAACTTCATGTTCACCTGCTCATGTCGAAATCGGGTATTTAAGCGAGCAAATATAAGGCAGGACATCATTTATTGTATAGACATCGGCCAGTGCATATCGTACTTGTACATTATGATTTACAGAAGAAAACAAGCCTCTTTCCGGACTCGAACACACGACCTTCCGATATCAAGTCAGATGCTCTATCCAATGAGCTATAACGCTGTTTGAGAAAATGGTATACAAGCTATCATTTATGAGGCAAAATAACACAATGTGAACGCAACTCAAGATGAATCCATAAATATATAGTCCATCTTGTCGGAGCAATCGATGTCGTGAGAACATGGTATCTTTAGTACAATATATTATGTTGAACGCCCCTCAAAATGTATCAATATATAGTCCATCATGTTGCACATGTAAAATATTTGTATCGGTTTTACCTGTACGAAGGCTAGATAAAATGGGATATTTTACGCATCGATTTCTGGCTTGTATGCTTCTACTCCACCCGTCTTCACTATCAGTTTAAGTATAGCGCCTGAAGCTTTAAGTGGGAAAGTAGTTTTACATCTGTTATATGTAAGTGTTATATGTAAGTGTTGTATGTAAGTGTTATATATTGCGGCATGCGTACACGTTGGCGACTTTCAGCTTGACCTTGTTATCTTATCAGTATTTTATTTTACAGCTGGTCTGGGTATATCTTTAGAGTTCAAGTGCGGAGAGTATATCAACTTGTATGAAGGCGAAGGTTCAAGTGCTAAATACACGGAGAAACAAATACAAACACTCGTTCGCAAAGGCAACCAAAAGCTGAACAAAATATGGATGGCCAAAGACGGTCATTCTGGTTGTTGTTGCTTATCAAAGTGACTCAGACACTCTGACAGGAAGCCAAAGGAAACATACTTGTCTTCTTGATTATAAATAGGACTTATAAACATATTTCCTAATTCTATCAAATCGTGAAAAGCTTGCTTATTAATCGCTAACATGCCCATTGACTGATTATTCTAGGTTTATATACAGACCAAAGATTGAGGTCCGAGAATAGTTATTTCTTTGAATACCGCTGGAATATGAATTACTATGTAAGATATAGCTATATAATACATTGTATTACAGAAAAGAACAATTAAACAGTTATATTAAATGCAAAAATTATAATGTTGAGAGCTCTTTGTTTTGTTTTTTTAAGAAAAATACAATAATACTTATATTATGAAAAATGATATATAGGGTCCTATAGAAACCACAGCGTTCGAACGCAATGGCATCGTAGGTACGTACTGTACTGCAAACAAGGACTTGAAACTACAATGAAAGTGACAAAAAAAAACAGAAAGGGTGGTGAAGACAGGGTTACCGACTTGGTACAGTCAGTAGGCAATAAGGCCTACTGGTTAGCTTGAATCGATTTTATATGCGCACAATCCTCGCTATTATCCTGTCTTCAGCGCCCAAATAGACAAGACAGTGTAAACAAAACTACATCCCATCAAAAGGAATTCTCTAACAATAAAGTCCACATCCAGAGAAACTAACTAAAGATACACATACAAAATAATAAACATCTCAGGATGTATCCAGAATCGTACTGATAACCATAGTAGTTGCAGCTAAAGAGAAAACCAAAATACTTGTTACCTTGTTTTAATCTGGGACGGCCATCATCATCCGACACGAACAAATTATTAGACATAAAAGTCGAACAGTGAGATTTGAACCCACGACCCCTGGGGTTCCCAGTATACATTACCAAATATTGAAAAAGGGCCATAACCATAACCATAACTCCGGTGTTACTGGTTCGATCTGATTGGTTATCAAACTCGTCCGAGATTTCATTGATATCAAATCTCCAAATAAAGTTCTTTAACGTTCTTAAATGGTACATTATACGTTAGATGTATAATTTTAATTCGAAAAAGATCAATTTCGATATGTTAACATTAAATATATAGCTTATAAGCTAATCTACGCTAAGATTGCATGAGCAGACATATACAGGTATTGGTCAATTTTTATATATAATGTACCAAATATTTTAGAATTGTCGTATTTTAACTACACAAATGTTTTTAGTGTAATAAAAGTACGTCGGAAAATGTCTAAATTCGATAGTTTTTAAAGTTGAAAACAATAATAGGGTACTGAACTCGACATACTGAGCTAGTTTGGGGTTATGGATAAATGTATGTATTATGCCTATATGCAAATAATTTTTCCTTAAAGCTGTTTACTCTACATTAACTTATTTAATTTTTTATCCTATGACATTTACGTACTTTCCATGAGAAAATAATCAAAATTGTCATTAATATTCACGATGCCAGGTCACAATAAATTACGATGACGTATACATTATATATACATATCAACCAATCAGAGTGTATGAGTCAAGAATCAATCTATAGTTAGGGGTCACGTGACATGAATGGTAGATCCTGATTGGTCCAAACTTTAAATTATCCTAACTACCTCATTAAGTGCGAATCGTATCGTGTTTGGTACCAGTGTAAATGTATTTTAAGAGCTATTTGATTGTAGACCCAAATAAATAGTTACTATCGATCTATAGCTGAGCATAATGGTTTGAAACAAGTTTGAACAGGCATAAATAACTATGACGTTAGCTTTATATAAATAACTATGACGTTTGGATTATATAATTAGCAAAGAAGTTTATGTACTAAATGACCAAAGAGATTGTAGAAATTCCAAGGACCATTCATATGTGAACGTGTTAGTATATAGGAGAGTACACTGACTTTATTGAATCATTATAGAATATTTTTCAACTCTGATTCAGTCTTAAATTTTGATCGTTTCAACATGGAAACCGTTTAAAAGGGACGTTTTTTTACTGCAAGGAGCCTTGCGATATGTTATGTGGACATTGCTACGTTATTTTAAATAGTATGGGGGAAAACATCAATGTCCAATTGAGGACGAAGGGTTTTACGATGATGACGATTTTGACATACAATTGTGCATAGATTGCGAAATGTATGAACAAAACAATCCATTTACTGACAATTACTGACATGCATACCAGATTATGAATGCTTATAACGGCGCACTGCAAGACTAATTTGCATTATACAGGGACACACGGCAATCTTCATTTGTGGGGCGGGGGTTGTGACCTTCTATTAGTTTTTCTTCATGAATTGCATTTGTTCAATCATTAATATTAATTATAAGAATGGTATAAAAGACATTGTTGTTACCTATTACTAAATGTTGATTATATTTCACCAGTAATATATTCCAACCTAGGGTAGAATAACGAAACAAAGTGGAAAACTTAAATTGTATTTAAAACAGCAAGCAGGTTTAAAGTCAAAATTATACTGGATTAACAAATCAAGAGGCTAATTTTAATGCTTGACAAAAACTTCAAGATCGTCATGTGTGCCTTTACATTAAACAAGCAATTTCAAAGAAATGATATCCCGTCGGTATAGAGGTTAGTTATTACAGTAAAGGGTGACAACTCCAGAATGTTACCTACCTTATATGTCATTGGTTATTCACACTATTACTTGCTTAGCCTAGAAGTATTGAAGGTAAAATGTTGGTATCGGTAGTTAGTGTACAGTTTCAAGTTTGGGCCACACAAGTATTACAATAATAAAACATAAAACTATAAAGGGCAACTCCTTTCACTTTAATCGGAATTATCTACCTCTGTGCATGGTATTGATCTTGTACACACAGTTCGGTACGGGTAGCTATCATATCTTTGGAGAAGTAGTCGACGGGCGGTCCGGACCATAAGACGGCCAGACGGAGGTACTCACGAAAGTAACATTGCTTGACTTTTCCCATAATTGTTTTCCCGGAAAATGCTACAGAACAGCGTCGTAAAAGCCAAATAGGGTTCAACTGTTTCGCAATGCTACAAATTTGACTGATCCTTAATTTCTGCCTTATGTTTCCTAAAATATTTGTTTCTAACGTTCCTATTGTTCAATTGCGTTTACAGTAACTTATGGTCATTTGTGACAGAAGTTATTTACTTAACCATTATATGTAGATGCACAACAACGTGTACCCTAAACAGTTCATGTGTACGGACGGACGGACGAACGCTATTTTTCTATATCTCCCGCGTTCGCAAAAGCGGGGAATAAAAAATATATGAATCAGTATAAGCGACATAAGTTACATATATACTATGGTTTTAGAACCGGGTTTAAACACCCAGCGGCCCTTTTTGCCACTGACCGTTCCAAGGCGGTAGCCCTATTTTAACCCTTTTATGTTTTGCCTTTCAGTTATCTTTAAAATTGTACTTTGTTTCTATGCCTGCTTTCGGTTGACTGTGGTCCTTGAATGCTGCATTTCCTGTATACCAAGTACTAGTATACCTACGTTCGGCGTGGGTAAACTTGTTATTAAGCTTGTTAGCAATAGCATGCAATGATATGAGCCTAGCTATGGTTGTTTAGTCATACATAAAAGTTGTAACAGCTACATAATTGTATCATGTTCTTTCACTTAAGTTGTTTTGCAGTATTCTCTTATCAAGTTATAGCATTTATTTCATTTATAAATCTTTTGAAAAAGTAATAGTTCTGTGATATATACTTTTGATATACTCTTCCGTTTGTTAAGTACTTTTTTCACAAACATTTGTATATCGCCTGCTAATATTTTGCGTGAGAGGAGTTGTTCTGGCATTACCTCTCATGAACAGATTCAATAAAACCGAGTCTGTTAAGTCTCTTGGTTGTGTGTACGTTGCTTCATAAGGGTCACCCGTATCAGTATTTATTATCATTCAGACTAGCGTTTATTTAGTGCATCAGTATTTATTAGCATTCACACTAGCGTTCGTTTAGTGCGGTGTGGCAGCTGTAAAGAATCTCTCCATGCTACGAGTCAGTCGTGTTATTTTTACTGGTCCTTTGGGATCAACATTCCCAACCTATATGAATTAAAAGTAGAATACCACTTGGGCCGGTGCTAGTGGGCGTGAGAGGTGTTGCTTCATACATTACCTCTCATGAACAGACTCAATAAACCCGAGTCTGCTACTTATTCTCTAAGTTGTTTTTGTTACCAAAAGATCACTGTTATCAGTATTTATTATTATTTATTGTGATGTTTGGTGAAGACACTTAAAGTCAGAATATTGTTATTGTTAACCTTAACGGAGATGACAGAGACTTCGTGTCAAGCATGTGTGTATAATATTACCGTCAAATTTGCATTACATCATATGATGTACCCAGCCGTGAATAGAAACAAATGATTAAAAATGTACGCTTCGTTAAAAGGCACGCTGACTTTTTAACTCTAGTGTAATTAGTAAACAAATATTTATTCGGCATAGCGTGTACAGTTTAATTTTATTCAGTTGATTTGTTAGCGTAATGCTCTAAGTTGTAACGCCTCCGAGTGCTTCGTCAACGGTTTCAGTTTATGTTTTAATAAGCGCATTCTGCCTTTACATTTGACGTATATATACGTATTCTTACTTATATTTTCCTAAATCATTTCTATTTAGCCTTTTATTGATGTTTTTAACATTTTAAAGTGAAATATAGATATAAGAATCGAACAGGAAAATCAGCATTCAAGGACTACAGTCAACTGACAAAAGTCTTGTTTAACTATTATCATATTTAGTTAATTTAAATGTTGTACCACCATCATTACATTAACGGACAGTGTCGTCTGAAGTGGGATTACGGCAGCGCCGTAGACATATAACAGTTTGACCTAGAGACAAGTGTTAGTACGAGTACAGCAGATGACGTCCCCACCAATGTTCTGCATCGAGCTGATGACATTCCCACCAATGTTCTGTGCAGATGACGTCCCCACCAATGTCCTGTGCAGATGATGTCCCCATCAATGTCCTGCATCGAGCAGATGACGTCCCAACCAATGTTCTGCATTGAGCAGATGACGTCCCAACCAATGTTCTGTGCAGATGACGTCCCCACCAATGTCCTGTGCAGATGACGTCCACACCAATATTCTGTGCAGATGACATCCCAACCAATGTTCTGCATCAAGCAGATGACGTCCCCACCAATGTCCTGCATCAAGCAGATGACGTCCAAACCCATGTTCTGCATCGAGCAGATGATGTCCCAACCAATGTTCTGCATCGAACGGATGACATCCCAACCAATGTTCTGTACAGATGACGTCCCCACCAATGTCCTGTGCAGATGACGTCCCCACCAATGTCCTGCATCGAGCAGATGACGTCCCAACCAATGTTCTGTGCAGATGACTTCCACACTAATGTCCTTTGCAGATGACGTCCCAACCAATGTTCTGCATCGAGCAGATGACGTCCACACCAATGTTCTGTGCAGAGATGACGTCCCCACCAATGTCCTGTGCAGATGACGTCCCCACCAATGTCCTGCCATTGAAGAGATGACGTCCCAACCAATGTTCTGTGCAGATGACGTCCCCACAATATGCTGTGCAGATGACGTTCCCACCAATGTTCTGTGGAGATGACGTCCCCACTAATGTTCTGCATCGAGCAGATGACATCCCCACCAATGTTCTTCATCGAGTAGATGACGTCCCCACCAATGTGCTGTGCAGATGACGTCCCCACCAATGTTCAGTGCAGATGATTTCTCCACCAGTTTTTTGCATCGAGCGAAGGCCAAGTGTGATCTAACATGTCCAATACCTAATGACAATATTAATATTATAATTAAAAGTGTATCGTTTACATCCCTTATCGAATTTGTGCTTGGCATTTTCCTTTTAAGACTACCGTTTTCTAAAGTAAAGCAACGGAGTCAAGACATGTAGTTTAGTCATCATACTCTTTTCAATATTCGTCCTTAGTGTGTCTGGGTCACTACAGAAAATAAACTTAACGATTGATTTGTTTTGTTTGTTTATATGGTGTTTTTACGTCATTTTCATTTTTCAACACATGTAAGGTTATATATGACGGTCGATTTTTTTTTGTTGACTTGATTGAATTCTAGTGAATAAAGAACACATAACAAAATAACAAAAAATAAATATTGATCAGTCACGAATGATAAAGTGATTAAAATTAATTCCATCACAAAATTAGGCATAACTTCAGCCTAAACGTGTATTGATAAACTCCTCTAAACACTGGCAGAAGCAGAATCAGGAGAACATGTATCGTTTGTTGCTACACACGGCACTGTCTATAAACATTGCAGGTGAAGAAAAAAAAATATTTTTTAGATATTCCTACCTCACTGAATGAATTGAAATTTGACACATGTATGTATGGAGATTTGATCAATAAAATATAAAATCAATTCAATACTCAAAAATGTTACATCCTAAATATATATTTTGTTGTCTGCTACAAAAGGTCGAATTTACCCCTAGTGCTTTTAGCCAATCACAGCACAGTAGACATGGTAGAGATAAGAAAGTGAGTTTTTTTCCTGCAGGTTTACCACTGATAACAGAATGTACAGTCTGTAATTGACGTCCACCTGGATATTGCTATAAGTTTATCAGTACAATTATAGTGTCTGCCTTGTATTCGGAAGGTCGTGGGTTCGAGTCCCCTGACCGCGTCATACCAAAGACTTTAAAAATGGAGTAGTTACTTGTAACCCATGCCTGACAAGCAAATAATGGGTAGTATTATGTCTGGTCAACCCGGTGTCAGAATAATGTGTCTGGGTTGGATATCATGTACTACGGCGTGGTATTCCAGTGCGGCAGCACTATATCTGCTTCAAGTAGACTGCAGATAGATACACAGCACTACACACAATCACTCAAACAATTGTTCAGACATAATGCCGAGTCAACGGGGGATTCTTCCCGGGGGCTCATATGGTAGAGGGACTTTAAACCTTAGAAATCATCATTCAGTAAGCAGCTATAGCATTCATATCGTTATGAAAGCAGAGTCTATCACACAAATTACACAGGCATAAACTATCATGTTGCATTAAAACTTCGGTTCAGTATATATTGCGGCATGCATACATATATTTTCATTGATTGATGACGCTGAACTTTTTAATTATTGTCTTGATCTTGTTATGACCCTTCTTACTACTGTTTTTGTTTTTGTTTTTTGTTTTACAGCTGGTCTGGGTATAGCTTTAGAGTTCAAACGCGGAGGGCATACCAGCTTGCATATGAAGGCGAAGGCTCAAGTGCTAAATACACGGAGAAACAAATACAAACACTCGTTCGTAAAGGAAATCAAAAGCTGAAAAAGATATGGATGGCCAAAGACGATCATACTGGTTGCTGTTGCTTAGTAAAGTCAAACAGACACTCTGATGGGAAGCCAAAGAAACCATACGGGGGTTCTTAATTAGAAACTGGACGTATACTATCTATTTCGGACTCACCCTACCTAATATCCTCCTTGTCAATAAACAAGAACCCTGTAGGCGAGACAATCCGTGACGATGGCCTTTTCAAATATCCAGTCAAAAAAATCTTTGACCTCACCGCGTGAAAGCACCGATGAAAGTTGAGTAGAGTTGGGTTTTAGGACGCATCATTACAAACATGCATGTTTCATGGTGCCAACAGGAATGAACATTCCGGGCCCGTCCTGGACTATACGTAATAGGCCTAGAACCTTCTCATCTTTAGAAAGTAGAGTTAATGCACATTCTGCTGTAAAACACTCCGTTTTTTTCTGGAGCAACGATTATTGTTTTTTGCCACCATTTAAGTAGAAATGATGATGAAAACATTTAATGAACTTGACAAAACAATGACAAAATGGACACTAAATTCGTGCAGAATTTTACCCCTCTGCCTGAGTAAACAGTGGCCGTATTCTTGCCCGGGAACCACATGGGGCCACCGTTGAAATGCGCATGCCTAAAACAGTATGACGTCACATACCGCTCTGGGTAATGAATATGTTTTGACTACATTGCACGACTAATAACACAAATATGGAATGAATGCACTAAACCGTACACTAACCAGGACACGCAGTGCTGTTCTCTCGGGTCCATCCCTTAAAGCTACACAGTCCGTATAAAAACAAATCATTTTAACGACAACAAATAGTGTGTATCATTAGCTAATCTTTCTAGGCTGGGATTGTATATTTTACTTTTTTGAATATATGCATGATTTGTTCGCTCGCTTTAAAAGTACGAGGTGTATATCGCTTCAGTAATTACGAAACAAAGTGGATGTAATGAATGAATGAATGGTGTTTTACGGCTCGTCGACACATAAATAGGTCATATTGTGCGCAAAAACTGACGAAAGATGAAGAAATGAAAGATTAAAAATTAATGTAAATTTATAACGATAAAACTATTTACAAATAAGGGATGTTATGGTAGTAATATAAACTATATATGTAAATCAAGAAATGCCCGTCAACGGGTATATAAATAAGTAAATATATATATAGAGGATCTTAAACTCGTTCCCATTTCATATAAGATTTATGAAACGAGTTATGAATTATTTTAATTTTAACGAGCCTTTTCATAAATCTTATATGGAATGGGAACGAGTTTAAGATCCTCTATATATATATTTATAGAGGATTAAGATCCTTTTTATCACATAACATTGCAATCAAATTAGTAAAAATTAATTCAGATGGACATAGAACCGAGACGACGTCAGGTCTACACACTATAGGTTGCAGAAAACTAAATACTTTCCCATAGACCTCCTGTTGCACCTGTCAGCTAATATCTCAAGAATTATACACCAGATTTTCTTTAAATTACCTTATTTCATAGATATTTCCATCACAAAGCCTTTGAAAGTGTGAAAAAGACAAATTTTTCTGCTCAAACTCTCTGCACATGTCTGTGTTTACAAACACTATTGAATCCGCACTGAATATTGACATGCAATTTCAATGGATGTTAAATTTTCAAAAACATTAAAAAATATTTTTTTATTTAATTTAATGATCCTAGCTGATGGGGATTATTTTACCTATAGTTTATCCTTCCTGAAAATGCATATTGAATATTTCAAAGTTATATCTGCTGACCTCTGTGAACTCTGTGAACTTTCACTTCTGTACTGAATCGTACACAACAAAAGGCGGGGCTTCAGCCAGGCTATATTTAGCTGTACGCAACCTATAGAGAGACATTCAGACCTGACAGAAGGTATTTTTTCTGGCTAAATGTTTTGATACATTTAATCTGAGAACAATTAAACCATTCTTTTTTAGAAAAAAATCCTTTTCGACAAAATATGAGGGCTTAAAATAGCTTCGGCTAAGGCAAAATTCCTTCAGTTTTTACCCGTAATTCTAGAATCTTCAAAATGCCATATATCGACAACCGTTCCAATCTTTTGCTTCAAATAAAGTGATTTAAAATTGAATTCATCAACAACATGTGATGTTTAACCAGTTGAAGCTATCTTGAAAATAATATCTACTCAAAAATGATATTTGTGATTTTCAGGGGTCAAAATAGCAGATTTTACCATAAAAATGGCACAGTTTTTGTATATATTCAAAATCTGCCTTCAAATGAATTATTTAACATTATTCAGCAGTTTCTATATGTGAAACCATCAAGAAAATGCAACTTTTCAGTTTAAAAATGACAAAAAATAATTCTGAGACTATCCTCCCCAACTCAATTTTTAGGGCCATGCCATGTTTTACAATATGCTCATTACACAAGATTGACTGTTACTGTACTATTTATTGTATTTGTTTTATTAGATATTGTTTGTAGCATATTTACAGGTCATTTTCATGCAACCATGCAACCAATAAGCACTGTTTAAAGTACAGATCCATGAAAATTCATTAAAATGAAGGGGGGTGGGGTAAATAAAAACTTTTAAAAAGCATAGAAAAGGTCATATTTTTGGCTAACTAAATAATTTAATTTGTAAAATGTATTAAACCGCATAAAATATTTGCATATCGACACTAACCGTATAGAAGCGATGAACTCAAAGTCAGCGTTTACCTCAAAATATTTTTCAAAACAGACATAAGCGGCTTTTCGACATCTTTTCGGAAAGATGTAGATTGTCGCTTACTGACATTTTTGCCAAACAACGTATGCAAAGCCCTCAGAAATGAATAAAACTTCCTAGATATATCTTTAACTGTGTCAAACATGTGCATTACAGGCCAATTTTGTATACCAGGTGTCAGGTATGGCTAATTTTGTGTCCACAACCTTTAATAAAATAATTTAAAATAACTATTTTGCATCATAAAACTTGGAAATATTTAAAAAACATGAAAAGAGTTATAAGATAAGTCAAAATACACCATAATTTAACATTTCTCACACTTTCAAATCATTGTGTTAGAAAAAAAGTATGTCTACTTTCACTTTTACCATATGCAGAATCTAGCCTATAGGTTGCAGAAAACTAAATACTTTCCCATAGACCTCCTGTTGCACCTGTCAGCTAATATCTCAAGAATTATACACCAGATTTTCTTTAAATTACCTTATTTCATAGATATTTCCATCACAAAGCCTTTGAAAGTGTGAAAAAGACAAATTTTTCTGCTCAAACTCTCTGCACATGTCTGTGTTTACAAACACTATTGAATCCGCACTGAATATTGACATGCAATTTCAATGGATGTTAAATTTTCAAAAACATTAAAAAATATTTTTTTATTTAATTTAATGATCCTAGCTGATGGGGATTATTTTACCTATAGTTTATCCTTCCTGAAAATGCATATTGAATATTTCAAAGTTATATCTGCTGACCTCTGTGAACTCTGTGAACTTTCACTTCTGTACTGAATCGTACACAACAAAAGGCGGGGCTTCAGCCAGGCTATATTTAGCTGTACGCAACCTATAGAGAGACATTCAGACCTGACAGAAGGTATTTTTTCTGGCTAAATGTTTTGATACATTTAATCTGAGAACAATTAAACCATTCTTTTTTAGAAAAAAATCCTTTTCGACAAAATATGAGGGCTTAAAATAGCTTCGGCTAAGGCAAAATTCCTTCAGTTTTTACCCGTAATTCTAGAATCTTCAAAATGCCATATATCGACAACCGTTCCAATCTTTTGCTTCAAATAAAGTGATTTAAAATTGATTTCATCAACAACATGTGATGTTTAACCAGTTGAAGCTATCTTGAAAATAATATCTACTCAAAAATGATATTTGTGATTTTCAGGGGTCAAAATAGCAGATTTTACCATAAAAATGGCACAGTTTTTGTATATATTCAAAATCTGCCTTCAAATGAATTATTTAACATTATTCAGCAGTTTCTATATGTGAAACCATCAAGAAAATGCAACTTTTCAGTTTAAAAATGACAAAAAATAATTCTGAGACTATCCTCCCCAACTCAATTTTTAGGGCCATGCCATGTTTTACAATATGCTCATTACACAAGATTGACTGTTACTGTACTATTTATTGTATTTGTTTTATTAGATATTGTTTGTAGCATATTTACAGGTCATTTTCATGCAACCATGCAACCAATAAGCACTGTTTAAAGTACAGATCCATGAAAATTCATTAAAATGAAGGGGGGTGGGGTAAATAAAAACTTTTAAAAAGCATAGAAAAGGTCATATTTTTGGCTAACTAAATAATTTAATTTGTAAAATGTATTAAACCGCATAAAATATTTGCATATCGACACTAACCGTATAGAAGCGATGAACTCAAAGTCAGCGTTTACCTCAAAATATTTTTCAAAACAGACATAAGCGGCTTTTCGACATCTTTTCGGAAAGATGTAGATTGTCGCTTACTGACATTTTTGCCAAACAACGTATGCAAAGCCCTCAGAAATGAATAAAACTTCCTAGATATATCTTTAACTGTGTCAAACATGTGCATTACAGGCCAATTTTGTATACCAGGTGTCAGGTATGGCTAATTTTGTGTCCACAACCTTTAATAAAATAATTTAAAATAACTATTTTGCATCATAAAACTTGGAAATATTTAAAAAACATGAAAAGAGTTATAAGATAAGTCAAAATACACCATAATTTAACATTTCTCACACTTTCAAATCATTGTGTTAGAAAAAAAGTATGTCTACTTTCACTTTTACCATATGCAGAATCTAGCCTATAGGTTGCAGAAAACTAAATACTTTCCCATAGACCTCCTGTTGCACCTGTCAGCTAATATCTCAAGAATTATACACCAGATTTTCTTTAAATTACCTTATTTCATAGATATTTCCATCACAAAGCCTTTGAAAGTGTGAAAAAGACAAATTTTTCTGCTCAAACTCTCTGCACATGTCTGTGTTTACAAACACTATTGAATCCGCACTGAATATTGACATGCAATTTCAATGGATGTTAAATTTTCAAAAACATTAAAAAATATTTTTTTATTTAATTTAATGATCCTAGCTGATGGGGATTATTTTACCTATAGTTTATCCTTCCTGAAAATGCATATTGAATATTTCAAAGTTATATCTGCTGACCTCTGTGAACTCTGTGAACTTTCACTTCTGTACTGAATCGTACACAACAAAAGGCGGGGCTTCAGCCAGGCTATATTTAGCTGTACGCAACCTTTAGCGCCTAAACGTCATAAAATATGTGACGTCGTAACGTCGCGTCTCACACATAACGTTGCGTATAAAAGAGTTCGTGGTTTACCTCTTTACAAAATAGCAGTTTACGACAACTTTTTAACAAACCAACAACAATGTTTTGTATAACGTGCATTATTTTTATAAGCTGTCACAAATAATAAGTTTATGACTCAGATCTGGGTGAATTTGTAATAAATAAAATAGTCTCAGTTAATAAACTTGCGTAGTGTTACAGGTTTAACTCAACCAATCAAAATCGTTCCAGGTTGTATTACACGTGTGTCGTACAATAGAATATTAAATGGGTGTTCGACACTGCTAACAAGGGACGTTATGTGATAAAAGAACATATTATAATGATTTACATAGTCTGATTTCTTTCAGGATGTCGCTACAACTGGAATACGGGTATATTAAGGACACGTTTTATTTGGACAATGTACAGTCATAGCAACATCGCTTGGATGAAACATCCAATACACATAATCAATACCCTTCAAATATGCAACATTCAAATGCACAGATTTGAACAAAATGTTTACACTGTATTATACCGAATGTAACATACCAACTAATATTAAAGCTAGTAACTTATATTTTAAGTTATAATCCGTGTAAATCCTAGAAATATATTTGATAAACGCATCAATTAAAATGTATGTATGTCAAAGAAGTAGCGAATTAAGCGGCATCATAAAAGAGGTACACATATTAAATAATAATGTTTGTCAGGAGAGAACACGTTTACTTTCGATCCTTTATTCCAGATTTATGTGATCCTGAATGCTATAGGATACACGTCTGCAAATACCTGTAAATGCATGTTTATGCATGTACCGATTACATCAATAACATGTATTTATATAAACAAAATATTGTCGGTGTTTGTGTTACGAATTCTGATTGATTATTGAAATTCGAAGTTACAGTTCGTGTTACTTGTTGAAATTAATTCAATTGTCCTGTGATATTTAATGACAACGAAGTGGGCTTATACTAATGACTGTGCATACTTCTGTACAGTGTATAGTATACCATGTTCAGTCAGTACTCGATTTCAAGTTCAACAGAGAGATAAGCGAATTAGCCACTCCCAAAACGTGCCAAAAAGGTCAAGAATGAAACCACAAGTCAATACCCTATACAGTAGCGCAAATATATTATACATACACTGAACTATTTTAAAAATGCAACAGGGGAATAAATTAAGATAACTGACATATTTCAATAGAAATTCAATTTTAATTTAATCTATCTTACTTAAAAATATCTTCAGTTGAATTGTTGAAAATCTCATTGAAATTGATCAACAGTAAACTTGTTAAATTTAAAATATAACAGTATGACCCCCAAAAGCAAAAGTCACAAATACCCAGTAAATCCACCATTAGCGGAAAAAGCGCGTCTGACATCTCCTATGCATAGATCGAGTGATGTTTTTTCTCTGTTGTAAAATGAAAACTTATCCAGGAGTTTCTACTGTCTGGCTGGCAATATTCCGGTGACCGTCATAAACTGATTACGTAAGTGTGTCATCATAATATGATCATACTGACGTCGATTTTTAACGTTCGGCCTTTCTGGTCTTTGGCGATCTTGATCATTACCAGTCAGTTGAACGCGAGTTTGCAGACGAGATGTCGTCGCTACATTGCAATTAAGCACCCTTGCGATATCACGCTGATGAAATTCCAGCCCGAAGCAAACCCATCGCGTAATAGCACTGATTGTCTTATAGACGTGCCATCAATATGCATTCAAAATTTAAAAGTTTTTTGTTTTTTCGGTCAGACAGTCGACTATAAAGGAATTTCTTCACACACTGTGTTTATAGCACGTGGCTAAAATACATGCACGTGCGCTTTTCATGGATGTCGTAAAAGGACAGCTAACGCTCTATTGATTTCGATTTCCAGTGCGATTTAAAGAAGATACATGATCATGTATATTATTTAGATACATGGTATTGCTTTAAATTGGCTAATTCAGAATTTATGACCATTTAAAAATGTCGCGTTTTTAAAGCCGTTCAGTGTATATATTGCGCTGGGTGCTTTTCATTTAAAGTACGGATTTTGTAGCTTTAAATTACTCCTACATAGATACGAAATAACCTAATTTAACGTTAACACTTGATTTAATATCGACAGTCTGAATTGTTGATTAAGTTGTAATAAATTAGGTAAATAACTTAACAGTGAATAAGTCAGTTTAATGACGATCTTCGATTTCCTTTTGTTGCCTGTAAAACAATCAATTTGCATCGCTCTAGCTGTAAATAGTAATTTCGTAGAGATTAAATGCCGAAATGTGTGTTTTCCGGCCAACGACAATGAACAGCCTTTTGACAGATTAACAATATTGTTTTCACCAGAGACGTAATAAACCAGGGATGTGCAACGTATGCTTTCAGATAGAACTTTCATTTGTAACTGTATAGCAATTGTCATTTCTTAAAGCAAAAGTCTATAAATGGTTTCAAATTAAATATAGATATAAAATCGAACAGGAAAAGCAGCATTCAAGGACGACAGTCAACCACAAACACACACAGAAACAAAGAACAAATTTAAAGATGAATTAAATGCCAAATAAGACATCAAAAACACAAAAGGGTTGACAATAGGGCTACCGCCTTGGAACGGTTAGTGGCAAAATAGCAAACTTGGGGTTTAAACCAGGTTATAGGATGCACCAAACCTCACACTTACCCTACTGTCAACCTAATAAAACGGGACAGTGTAAATAAAGAAATCCCCGCCATGAACTATCGTCTAACCAACCAGCATTAATAGGCAATATAAGTAAAACACAAAGATGCTCGTGTATATGTAAATACCAAAAAAAAATAGCCTAGAAAGGCACAAAGAAGGTATTCATTGACTTGGCAGAAGCCATAGCAACAAGAGAATAAACCTTTGAGGGCACAACAAGACAAGACAAACATAACACGTCAGCCTCCTTTTGGGATTTAGGTACAGTCATCATATCATCATAGGGTCCAAAGCCTGTCCGGTCATCGCACAATTAAAGAGGAAAATATAATGGCGAACTGTAAATGGGTCCACCACCAAGCATTCAGTGCGTTGCAAAATGATAGGGTCATAACCTCTTTGGATAAACCTTTTAACACGTTTAACAAAGATAGTATGAAAGTGATCATGTGTGAAGTAATATTATTATATTTCTATCTTTAATGACATACAGAACGGGATTTGGTAGTTTGGTACGAGAGTATGTGAGATTCGCGTAAATGCCCAATCTTTACTTTTGAGATCTCTGTTATTACTTACCGATCATTTTGGATCAACAAGTCCATCAAAATGGCTTTATCGTATAATGCCGCTTTAGTTGGTGACAGGCATTACATGGTCCCGCCTTAATTTCATTAAGCGATGGGAAATATATATTAGGATTTTATAACGGATATTTCGACAATAAAACACGTTTACAAACATTTTTTACTGAAAAAAACGCGATAACCTCTTTAAATTGCCAATGTTTTAATTTTATAACATGCAAACGTTTTAAGCCAAAATTAAGGTGTTATTTCATACCCCAGCGAACCTCGTTTTCGCTTCTTGGAGAAGGGGTTGAATGGGGTATGAAAGTTAATACCCGGACCAAGTAATGGGGTGTGAGAAATGTTTCGTCTTATATTACCTCTCAATAACAGACTGAATAAAACCAAGTCTGCTACTTCCTTTTATTTGATTGCGTTCATCGCTTCCAAAGACCCACTTTACTGTATTCATGTGGATTTTAAATCGTAAAGGTAAAAGTACATATACTCGGCGGTTACGAAAAAGGCCAAATACAAAAAAAAATGAGCAGTAAACTGAAATAGTTTCTGTGTGTGAAAAATATATATATTTGCATCTGTTTTGAAGAAACACCATTATGCGAACGATGTAATGTTATTAGAGGAATAGTGTTATTTTTTTATTAAATATTTGCATAAGGATCTATTTACAGTATAGTACTACTATACTTAACATTAAATTAATTACGTTTATCTATTGTTTATCTATTGTTTTAATGTATGTCATTACTGTAGTTACCATTATATGAATTATGTGAATGTATCTTTATTACTAATGGAACTATAAGTATATATTATAATCTGTCAAAAAACGTTTAATTACTCATACCTGTTATCATACTATTCTCATAGTATATGTGTGTAACTGTTGCCGCCAAATGTATTGGCGATGAACATGTATATATGTTTGAGCCTGAATAAAAACTGAAACTGAAACTGAAACTGTAGATATGGGTAATATCTAGTTGATATAGGGATGATGAGAAGCAACAACGTCAATAATGGAGATAAACATAGCTTTCGGAAATGTATATCAGTCCGTTATAGCTGTAAACATATTACTATTTACTACCTCGGTGGGTTTTTGCAACAATCATTCATTTTAACGGACATTGTTGTTCTGATTATGGCGGAGGTATACGCAGACAACATTCGGTAATTATTCATGATGGAAATTAATTTGCTGATCGCGAAAACATTGAGACAACAAATGTCCTACACTTTTTTAGTTTTTCTTTCAGTTTAGATGCCAGTGCTTGAATGCACCCAAGAATTACTCTATTATGTCCATTATAGATTGGAGTTGGCTATATAATGTATATTGAAAAGCATGGGCCGCTTGAGAACCATGATGCATGCCTGACTTGCCTGACTGTCAATGGAATATCTATTTTCTTTTTTATAACACAAATGAATGCTATAAAACATCAGGGAAAAGCCCGTTTGCCTACACATGAAAGTAGATATAAAAGTTGGTCACGCTTAATATATACCCTGGATACTCTATTCCATAATGGATATAACAAACACTCGTTGTTGTCACGTGTTTTAGAAAGATCATCTAATATGATGGCGCTATTCGGAATGGTCGGTGAAGAACTAATTTAATAAACTCTACAATTATATTAATCACTGGCATTTGTGGGGACTGGAATACTCGTGAACGAGTCTCACGTGTGACCTAATGTGCGCTTGATATGCTCTAAAATAGAATTATTTCCAACATTTATGGAAATAAAATATTATCTCGACGCTAATGTGCACTTTTCATTGGCCTACTGTCAAACAAAGCTGTAAAAACGCCAAACACGCATGGCGCAGACATATGAATTGGAATGTATGGCTCAAGAGCGCATGTTATGCTACTAAAGCAGCCTACAGACAGAAAGCTGAATTAGTCCTCCGTCGGTCTGTGAAACAAAATTGGCTTTATTTTCTACTTCTGAAAGACTGAATCGTCTGTTATTACCAACATAACATACCAACATGGCATTTCCACCAATGATTGGCATTTAGCAAGTCTGGCAATTAGAACTGAACGTTTGCATCTACTGTTAGACAATAAATGGCTGTCAGAAGAAATCAATGTACATCTGGGTTTCATGTCATTAGTTATCCAAACATAAAGCTGTAAGCATATAGGGCTGTGAATAAAGCTTGGGTAAGTTCTATTTATGACTCAGTATGTAAAACTCACAACACTAGTATCTGCATTTGAATACTCGATACTAGATACAACACACAGTTCCTCTATTCTACTTTTTACAGGACTTGCCATTGCATACCTTTATTTATCCTTACCAGGTTCTAAGTCTTCAACAGTTTAGGAAGAGATCACAAATAGTTCATGCTGATACAATATTTCTAGCTGCTTCTGCCTCATTTTACACACCATGGGTCTAATCAGCACGGGGTTGTATTCTTGTCATTTCATTATGCCCCCGCCATTCCTCCCGCCATTCGAAGAATTTTAAAGGGGCATATAGTGTTATCCCTGTCTGTCCTTGCGTCCGTCCGTGCAAAAAACGATGTCCGCGCTCTAACCTAACTTAGCTAATTGTTATCGGATTTTTTTCAAACTTGGTCAAATAGAATATGGGCACAGTGTCTCGGCCAAGTTCAATAATCGGCCCCATGCCCCAGTAGTTCAAGAGTTATGGCCCTTGGAATAGTAAAAAGTCGTGAAATTAATGGTGTCCGCGCTCTAACTTGGGTAATTGTTATCCAATACTCCAAACTTGGTCAAATTATATATGGGCACAATGTCTCGCCCAAGTTCAATGTTCGGCCCGATCGCCTTAGTATTTCCAGAGTTATGCCCCTTGGAATGGTCAAAAGTCGCAAAATAATGTTGTCCGCACTCTAACTTCGGTAATTGTTATCCAGTCTCCTCCAAACTTTGTCAACGTGTACATCGGCACAATGTCTCGCCCAGGTTCAAATTTCGGCCCGTTCGCCACAGTACTTCCAGAGTTACGCCCTTGGAATGGTAAAAATTCACGAAATAATGTTTTAGCGGGGGCATCCGTGTCCCATGGACACATTAATAGTTACATAACTTTTGATAGGTGTCACGGAAACAAGAAATTTAAAAAAGTTAAACCTGGTAAATATTTGCTAATTTTGATTTAAGTTGCAGATATTGGATCAATGAAGAATTTAAGACATATTGTAAATGTGCCACAAACAAAAACTTTACAATGGGACACTTTGGAAAATGAATTGTGGTGCAAGACGTGTAGTGTCTGTTAGCAAGCATTTGTTTCGAGTCTAATGATATCTGAGAAAGAAATCCAATTGCAACGGTTACCCGAGCTAAACACAAACCTGAATCAGAAATCGAGGGTTCGGTGCAAAGCTATTGTATCTCCTTCTTTATGAATATATAGTTTTGCGTTGACCGCTCGAAATACAAACGTGTAAAAGTAATTAGCCGTTTTCAAATGTGACTTATTTCTGATTTCAGAATGTAGTGATTGTCAATATGCATGCATGTAGTGAGTATCACAACTAGGTGGCTATTGCGGCGCATATTGAGAATCATATAAACACAACCAGAATCAGAATTACCTAAATGCAAAATGTACCATTGTCTTCCTTATTGATCTACTGCGTGTCTTACAATATGCATCCAATTATAAATTATGAAAATATTTTAATCTTTAAAGATATGCCATAAAGCCCTCAAAAAACACTCCCTCACCCCATCCCCACACCTATAATTATAATATGTTATATAGAGGATCTGACATGAGTTGTCATTTCATACAAGATTTTATTAAACGAGTTCAGGAATTTGTTATTAAGCGAGCCTCTGGCACAAAATTTTAACCATCCCGAAGATGGCATGCATATGGCGGTGGACATGGAGTTATCCTTCTTTAACGTATTCCCCATGTCGTACGGCGTATGGTCCCAGTATCTAATAAAATGAAATGCCCCGAAGAGCGAAATAAACATAATGGAATTTAGTTGGGAGCAGCGGTTATGAAGCCTGCGAATGAAAAGCAGACAACATATCCTATGAGTGGTTAAACAATACCCAGAGCCTTTTATCGGCCGGAGTAGTGGAACCACCGAATCAAAAATTAAGTAAGAAAACAAAAGAAATTGAAAATGTACCACCGATAACTAACTATAAGTATCGGGCTCAGCGATCTCCAAGCATGATTTTATAACGGATATTTTGACAATAAAACACGTTTAACAACATTTGCTACTATAAAAAATTTGCTATATCTGATTAAAAATACTTATTAAATGTTTCAATTTTAAAATATGCAAACATTTTAAGCCGAAATAAAGGTTTTATTTATACCGCAGCCAACCTCGTTTTCGCTTCTTGGAGGTGTTGGATGGGGTATGAAAGTTAATATTCGGACCACGTAACGGTTGGTTTGCCTAAGAAAGACAGTAAATTTCAATTGGAAGAAGGGTGAGGTCCAGCAATATTTGTTGTGACACAAATTGGTATCAGCCCTTGATCGGGAAGAGCCGGAAAGAAATGACAGTTGGTTCTTTTTTTGACTCCTTTCATTAGGGGTACTTGAGAACGTGAATGTATACTAAAGGGAAAAAGAAACGCAATTAGAGAATTTCCGTTATATAATGTATATATTGCACATTTAATTCCACGTAATATTCCAAAGAAAACCCAAGATTTGTTGTAAATTACACGCACACCATATACTATCGTGTGCAGAAATGAATTTCCTATCCAAAAATACCTTTCTTTCTAAGCTCCATTGTCATCCGAGTTCAAAGTCACCAAAGTGCAATTTCAATTTGCTCGTCGTTTTTTGTGGTCCCCGTGGTAAACAAATGCAATTTACCGAAATCAGGTCTCTGTTAATTTCGGCGCAGTTCCAGCTTCAAAAAAGAGTTGCAGCAGGAATTGAATTAAATTGAATGTTGTTTAACGGCTCATCAACACAGTATAGGTTATTTAGAGCCGCCCCAGAAGGAGGGGAAGGATACATAGGAATCTGGGAACCGTGCCCTACTCTTATTATCGAATAGATTCCTATGGTTCTTTAACGTGCTCGGAGGATACACGGGACCGCCCGGTTTTAGTCCCCATCCGACGGACGAGGCTAACGAAAAGTGTCTTGCCCAAGAACACACCGACGAAATTAGTGGTTAGAGACACAACTTTGGGAAACAACTTTGATGCTGTAGATTTTTTAAACGAAGAACACTTTGTAACAAAAAATTAATAAATGTTGAAATCCTCTTTGAAAAGTTGAGAGCAATTTCAGTACTGTATTTAATGTAAAGAGTTTGCATAACTTACATCCTGTTTGCTCACCTGCTTGAGCCAACGCGTACTCTGGCAATAACGCAACTTTGAAGGAATACTATTTGCTGTGTTATGTGTTGTTATAGTATTTTTTCCGAAAGGAAATATCTTATGTAACCATGTTCCATTCGATTAACAGCAGCATATTATGCACAAAATATATAGCGAAAATTCCCGAGTTGCATTTCATTTTTCCTTTAGTATAGTAAACGAAGATAAAAAAGTCGATGGCCCATTACGTGGTCCGCGTATTAACTTTCATACCCCATCCAACCCCTTCTTCAAGAAGCGAAAACGGGGTTGGCTTAGGTATGAAATTAAACCTTAATTTCAGCTTTAAAAGTTTGCATATTGTAAAATTAAAACATTTAATAGGTAAGTTTAAACAGGTTATCGCATTTTGTTTAGTAAAAAAAGTTTTAAACAAGCTTTATTGTCGAAATATCCATTATAATATCCTGATAATATAAGCTTTCCCATCGCTTAATGGAATTAAGGCGGGATCTCGTAATGGATGTAGCCATTTATTGTCTGACAGTAACGTACGCGGCCCTATCACCGTCACGGTCCTAAATACGGAGCGATTTTCGCTTTGTCACGTGATATAAACGTCACAAGGCGGGATAATTTTAAAAGATAAGCATTCCATTTTCTTGGATAATTCACAGGCAGACGGCGCGTACCCCCACCACGCCCACACCTACCCCCTCCCCTCTACTACCCTCCCCCCATTACTACCCCCATTAATTATGTTTTCATTCATTAAGTGGGGTAGTAAACAGGTGCGAAGGGGAATAGTAGAGAATGGGGTTGGGGGGGGGGAGGGGTAGTAGAGGTGGGGTAGGGTGTGGGCGGGTTGGGGTACGCGCCGTCTGCCTGTGGGATAATTGTTTACTTCCTTCCGTATTTCTCACCATTAGCTTCGATAAGATGTTGACTTTTGGTCTTAAAGTCGTCAGCCGTTCACCTAAGCTAAAAATACGCTCATTTTGGTATAAAAACATCATCTCACAAGCCTATTTTTGTTATCTTGATGTGTATGAAAGGTGTCTATATTGTTTAAAAGTAGAGCTATTACCGCGGTAGTCTTGTGAGATCGTGCGCGTTGTGAAATATCGGGAAAAGTGACGACATTAAGGCCGCGTACGTTAGATACAAAAGTTCAGTTCTTATTACCAGACTTGCTAAATGTCAATCAATGGTGCTTCAGTCTAATCAGAAGTAGAAAAAAAGCAAATTTTGTTTTGCGGACCGAATGAAGACTAATTGTCTGCACGAGCTTTCTGTCTGTTGGCTGCTTTCGGAACATAACATGCGTTCTTGGTCCATAAACTCCGATTCATATGTCTACGCCATGCGTGTTTGGCGTCTTTACAGCTTTGTTTGACAGAACGCTAATGACAAGGGCCCATTAGCGACGAAATACTATATTATTGCCATAAAATTCGGAAATAATTCTGTTTTGGAGCACTCAAAGATCACATTAGGTCACACGCGAGACTCGTCGAAGAGTATTCCAGTCTCCCCCAATGCCAGTAATAGAGTTTATTAGATTATTTCTTGTCAGACCATTCCGAATTACGCGGAACAGCGCCACCATAACTATATTAAATGACCTTTCTGAAATACCCGATGATTAGTATATGGTAGAGATTTTGAGTGCAATTAAGGTTGATTTATTAACTTGCATTCATAGTCATTACTTTTGTCGCCTCCTCATCGCCATCTGTCGGATAATCTACATTTTTTCTCATAAATCGAGGCTCCTGCGACAAGGACTATCACAACCTGACTTCTATGGTGATGCGATTTATAAACTTCGTAAGATTCTTGGTCATGATCACTTTCATACTATCTTTGTTAAACTTGTTAAAACGTTTATCAAAAGAGGTTATGACCGTATCATTTTGCAACGTACTGCATGCTTGATGGTGGACCCTTTTACAGTTCGCCACTATGCTTTCCTCTTTAATTGTACGATGACCGGACAGGCTGTGGTCCCTATGACGACGCCTACCTAAAGCCCATTGGGACGGTGGCGTTTGATGTTTGTCTATGATCTTTCCTGTCGTGCCCTTAATGGTTTATTCTCTTGTTGCTCTGACCTGCCAAGTCACTGAGTACCTTCATAGTGGCTTTCTAGGCTATTGTGTTTTTTTTGTATTATATTTACACGAGCATATTTGTGTTTTACTTATATTGCCTATTGATGCTGCCTTGTTGGTTAGAGATTATATCATGGCGGGGATTTCTTTATTTACACTGTCCTGTTTTAATGGGATGAAGTAGGGTAAGTGTGAGGTTTGGTGCACCCTAGAACCGGTTTAAACCCCCAGTGGCCTTTGTTGCCACTGACCGTTCCAAGGCGGTAGCCCTATTGTCAACCATTTTGTGTTTGTGATGTCGTTTGCATTTTTTATTACTTTTGCCTTTTCGTTTGTCTGTGTGCGTGTTTGTTTTTGTGTTTTGTGGTTGACTGTCGTCCTTGAATGCTGCTTTCCATGTCCGATATTTTTATCTTTCTTCAAGTCATACATGCATGCTGATCTATCCTAGACGAACGTACTGGGTGCTGAAAACAACTATAATGCAAATAAACAGGTCGAGAAACTCTACAAAAATCTCATTATGTATGAGCGATATTTTTTTTTCAAGCGAGTTTTTGCAAGATGTTTTCTCATCAAGGGAGATGTGACGTCATACGCACCTTCGCGCAAAGAGCCCAAACTAAATGAGATTTTCGGGGGAAGAGTTGTTTCAATATATTTAGAGTTGTTTCAATATATTTATTATGTATAATCAGTGGGAGCGCAAAGCCGCCGCGGAGGGATATTTACTTAAAAACGTCACGCGCAAAAAAGGGAAACAAACTGCGTTTTGAGCAGATTTCAGGATGGCGGTGAAAATGACACCAGTGATGTAAACTATATTCAACTTACAATGTACAATGATGACACACATAAACAAATGCATCAATTCGTTTGTTACAGAATGAATTTTAAGTTTTACGTGTTTTGTCGATTCTTTTTTATTAAAAATACGATTTCTAGACTTTTACAAATTACCGATCGTTTCGAAAATTTATGTGAAATTTTAGCTTTTAATCAAATTGATAATTACAGTTTGTTCAGATAGCGAGAAAAAAGACGAAAGCATTTAAGTCAAGAAAAAGTCTTCCTCTACAGGCCTGTAAAATTTCATCAAAATTTGGAGAAAGTACTTTTTTCTACCCAAAAAAACGTTTCATGACCGTTCATAAAATTACACACAGAAAAGTGAGACTCTCTTCAACCGTGTGATTCATACAAAAAACGTTCAGAATAATATTTTTATCACTACAATTAAAACATAATTTATACAAGCCATTTCCTTATAAAATAACCATCATTTGCATGGCCTACTTTTAAAAATAAATTTAGATCTATGTTGTGTTGATGTGAAAATTATTTCAGTCAACAAACATGCGAAAGTATGGAAAGCCGTAGGTGACCCTGTGATTATAATTATTTTTTACTATATGTTTAACTGAATTATTATAATCACCACATTTCTACGATTTTGTACGTGTTATCATTATTATCAAAATCCATACATTTTTAGCTGTCTGAAAATGTATACATTATTAAAATGTTAACATTCTGAAAAAATGTTAACATTCTGAAAATGTTAACATTTTTATTATAACCCGCACATGTCTGAAAATGTTAACATTTTTATTATAACCCGCACATGACATTGTATGCATTATAATTATAACAAGATCCGTACGATTACCTCCCTTAGCTCTCTGAAAATGTATACATTCTCAAAATGTTAACATTCTGAAAATCGATACATGTGCGTCTTATAATCCTAAATCTCGCGAGACAATTTATGTTCGGGGGAATTGGCTTTTGCAAAATGTGTGCATTATAATTCTAAATCTCGCGAGACAATTTATGTTCGGGGGAATTGACTTTTGGGAAATGTGTGCATTATAATTCTAAATCTCGCGAGACAATTTATGTCCGGGGGAATTGGCATTTGGAAAATGTGTGTATTATAATATTTGACCTCAATATTTTGAGGGAACACCAAGTACATCTCGCGAGATAATTGCTGGAGCGGCTGACTGTTCATTGTTTGCAAAGACGTGAAAGAGTGTGCAGCTGCATCTTGATCGGCTAATTAGGTAAGCACTGATTATGCATTTGCGGCGTTTTCAATTAACCTTTTCCATTGTCTATGAGGTGCATTAACTTCTTAGACTTAGACGTGTACTGTGATCAGAAGGAATTATCAACTCGGCCCCTAGTCAGCTCGGCCCCTGGTCAGCTGGGCCCCACACAAATAGTCAACTCGGCCCCCACTGTAAAACAAATGGTCAACTCGGCCCATAGTCAACTCGCCCCATATATATATATATGTACTAATATCAACCCCCTCCCCGCACACACACACACAAATGGTGGAGCGCTGTGGTCTAGTGGTAGAGCATTGGACCCATGATCCAAAAGTCATGGGTTCGCTTCTTCCCGCCATTGCCATATATGCGTCGTTGTGACCCTGAGCAAGACAATTTATCTGCATTGCTTAGTACTGGTTCTATCCAGGAAGACATCGAAAGTGATTCAAATAAGTTCATAGAGCTTTCGTTAATACAATCAGTGTAAAATAAATAAGTTTAAACAAAAATATATAAATGGTCAACTCGGCACCATATATATATGTAGAAGACGCCCGTGAAATAAAGGTTCAATAAACTCGGCCCATAGTCAACTTGGCCCCCATGTTGCCGCTCCAACCCCCTCCACCAACACCCACCCCAACCCCCACTCGAGACTGGAAAGCAACCTTGTTTCCAATTCCAGTGTTGGTTTTGGGACCGGAGACATGTGAAACTGTGATAACTGTTCTATTTTACTTATACATGTTATGGTTTCCTTGTGGTTCCCGTATAAGAATAGTGCCACTGATTTTCTATAATCCAGACAGAGGAGTTAATTAAATCTCCCACAAATGCACATTAATTGTGTCATGTTTTATAATGTTCATTAAGGATTATGTCCCCTTTTTTGGGATCCCATTGAGTGAATTAACAAAAGAAACAAATTAGAACTCAAATAATCCTAAATATATTTTACCTGTAACTTGCAGTTTAATATGTTTACACTTTTATCTAGACGGTGCTATACTTGAATAATGAATACAAACTTGATAACAGTGTTTATTGATCCATATTGATCAGCTTATGTCATACTCGAGGTCATGTATGTATCGACTAATTCACATATTTATCAAGTACTTATTTATAATTCAGGGGTACCACTGCCTAGATAAATGTGTAAACATACTAAATTGAAAGTTTCATGTAAAACTATTCAACGTTATTTGAGTTCTAATTTTTTATATTTTTCAAATGCAATCGCAATGGGATTATACCAAAGGGGACATAATCCTTCAAGGCCTGCATCATCATCTCTGTATAGTTTTAAAGTAAACCAAGGGGGGAAACCTCTCGGTTACAGGTCGAGCGTTATACGGCTGACCGGACTACCTGGTACCCAATATCACAACCCCATCCTTGTAGTCTATTAAATAAACAAAGTGGAAAAAGTGAGGCCGTACGGGATTCGAACCCGAGACCCTTCGCTTACAGGGCAGGTACTCTACCAACTAAGCTAACCGGGCAACCAGGTACTCTCACTTAGGTGCTGCTTGAGTGGTGGCAGAAAAGAATGATCTGTGCTCCATAGGAAAAAGTGTTTAAAATAGAATTTGCAATAGTAATTAATTTCAATGGTTATGAATTTTCTTTCACTGAGAAATGCTTATCACATAGAAATGTAATACATAGCAAAAATTGTGTTGAAAGAGAACCATTACAGGTCTGTAACCCAAGATTGCTCACTTGTAATTAGCCTTCATTATGTGCTATTGCAATTCTTCATCACCTTATCTTTAAATACTGTGGTATGAGTTTTATTAAAACTTCTGCACATCTATAATTTATTTCCAGCCATGAAAACTCCAAAACCAGTCTGAAACCACTGCAGCATCATTGGAGGAAGTAGTCATTGTTACCCTGCCGTATCATTTTCACCTAGCAGCACAGAAGAGACGATACAAACAGCTTAAGGATCAAATAATCTGAATGTTAGCAGACACATTCACATTTGGTCTTCAAACAATCCAGTTTCTACAAGATTTGCACCATACATGCATTAGTTTATTTGGCTTGCTGGAATTATTTAATAAACAAATATATATTAAAAGGACGTCCATGCGGGTCATACTGGACTACAGACTACTGTGGTTCTTTTCTTTTTAATTTAAACCCCAAATCCATTTCTGTAACGTTAAGGATTTTAGGTGCAATAGTTACACATTACAGCACTTAAAGTGTTGGTTCCTTGTCAGGTCAATGTGGCCTGATGACAATACATAATGCATGTTTTCATGACTTTGAGGTGGGTGTTATGCTTTTGAAGTTACAATTTCCATGAGGTAATGGTGACCTTAACCTTTGACCTACTGATCCCAAAAACAATATGGTTCCTCTGACCAAGGGCAAAGTGCCTATAACATTTCAGGACAGTGCGTTTTATGCTTTTAGTTATCACACAGAATGCATATTTCCAGGAAGTCATGGCAACCTATAAGGTCAAATACTTTTAAAGGGACACATGGCAATCTTGAAGTCTTTACAATTAGCCTCTTGATTCATGTATCCAGTTCCGGTATCAGTTTTGACTTTAAATCTGCTTGCATATATTTAAATACCATTTAAGTTTTTAACTTTTTTCGTTATTCTATCATAGATTTGAATATATTATTGGTGAAATGTAATCAACAGTTAGTAATATGCAAAAACAATTAAGTTTATACTATTCTTATAATTAATATTAATATTAATGACTTAACAAATGCAATTAATGTAGAAAAATTAACGGGACGCCACGAGTGTTTAAAAAATCAAGATTGCCGTGTGTGCCTTTAAAGTCAGAATGCAGGTTAAAGGAATGGATAGAGATGACAACGGAAAAAATGATCCCTAAGTGTCTGCCATGTTAGGCAGGCGACACAGCAATAGGGTTCCTTCTCTCACCAAGGGCAATGTACCACTGACGTTTCATGATGGTTTGTTGAATGGCGTATTACGTCATTTTCAGCACATTTTAGGCTATAATTATGACTGTTGATTTTTTTGTAATGGAAGCAGACCTCCCATTTTTTGGCGATAGAACCAGTTCTGTATACCTTCCGTAAGAATCGACACTGTCCAACTTGACAAGTCGAGGTCACAGTGGAATTCGAACCTATAGCGGTGAGAGGCGAGAAGGTTTCAAATGCAGCATCATGACCATCCAAGCCACTGAAGCACTTTTCATGAGGGTGGGTTTCCTGCATTTGAATATTTTTTGTAATATTTTGAGTTCTTCAAACCAATATAGACAGCACCATAAATGTTGTTAAGTTTAATGAAGATCCAACCAAAATGCTATGTACCTACTTTTGTACGGACAAGTTTAATTCAAGAAGATCTGATGGAAAGAACGGACATGTTTTCCTTTATAAAGATATATATATGGTTTAATGGTACTGTAAATGTGCCAATGGTGCCTCTGCATAGATGTATATACTGAATTACAGAATAGTACAGGACATCATATAATTTTTGCCAAATACTATTGTATTATAAAGCACGACATCAATAAAGTATTGTACTCCAGATGCAGCTGGTCTTGCAAGAAGACCTCGATTTGATAGAACTCGAGTTGAAATAATTTTGATAAAATATGGAATGGACAACACGCAACAACCACATATTGTGTTTTTTCTTTTATTTCTGTGATACTGCTTAGGTATGTAATATCTGAATGTTTATCAAAGCTATATTTTACAATCAGGCAATGCAATCTTCATATAATTATAAAATAATATAATCTATTTAGAGTTCTAATCTTTATCTTCATCGTATCAGCGTTCAGCACACACACACACACACATAATATATCTATCTTATGGAAAGCCGCAGGTGACCCTGTGATTATAATTATTTTTTACTATATGTTTAACTGAATTATTATAATCACCACATTTCTACGATGTTGTACGTGTTATCATTATTATCAAAATCCATACATTTTTAGCTCTCTGAAAAAATGTATACATTCTGAAAATGTTAACATTTTTATTATAACCCGCACATGACACTGGGTGCATTATAATTATAACAACATCCGTACGATTACCTCCCTTAGCTCTCTGAAAATGTATACATTCTCAAAATGTTAACATTCTGAAAATCGATACATGTGCGTCTTATAATCCTAAATCTCGCGAGACAATTTATGTTCGGGGGAATTGGCTTTTGCAAAATGTGTGCATTATAATTCTAAATCTCGCGAGACAATTTATGTTCGGGGGAATTGGCTTTTGGAAAATGTGTGCATTATAATTCTAAATCTCGCGAGACAATTTATGTCCGGGGGAATTGACTTTTGGAAAATGTGTGTATTATAATATTTGACCTCAATATTTTGAGGGACACATCAATAAGAATAGTCACTACGGGCGATTATTGACGTTTCCCGTTAATTCCTGTTACATTGAAAGTAAAGGGAGCTTGTATCTAAATAAATGTAAATATTGAGTGGCAGATATACAGTCAGATGCAATTTTGTTATATACAGATAGATATATTATGTGTGTGTGTGTGTGTGCTGAACGTTGATACGATGAAGATAAAGATTAGAACTCTAAATAGATTATATTATTTTATAATTATATGAAGATTGCATTGCCTGATTGTAAAATATAGCTTTGATAAACATTCAGATATTACATACCTAAGCAGTATCACAGAAATAAAAGGAAAAACACAATATGTGGTTGTTGCGTGTTGTCCATTCCATATTTTATCAAAATTATTTCAACTCGAGTTCTATCAAATCGAGGTCTTCTTGCAAGACCAGCTGCATCTGGAGTACAATACTTTATTGATGTCGTGCTTTATAATACAATAGTATTTGGCAAAAATTATATGATGTCCTGTACTATTCTGTAATTCAGTATATACATCTATGCAGAGGCACCATTGGCACATTTACAGTACCATTAAACCATATATATATCTTTATAAAGGAAAACATGTCCGTTCCTTCCATCAGATCTTCTTGAATTAAACTTGTCCGTACAAAAGTAGGTACATAGCATTTTGGTTGGATCTTCATTAAACTTAACAACATTTATGGTGCTGTCTATATTGGTTTGAAGAACTCAAAATATTACGAAAAATATTCAAATGCAGGAAACCCACCCTCATGAAAAGTGCTTCAGTGGCTTGGATGGTCATGATGCTGCATTTGAAACCTTCTCGCCTCTCACCGCTATAGGTTCGAATTCCACTGTGACCTCGATTTTGTCAAGTTAGACAGTGTCGATTCTTACGGAAGGTATACAGAACTGGTTCTATCGCCAAAAAATGGGAGGTCTGCTTCCATTACAAAAAAATCAACAGTCATAATTATAGCCTAAAATGTGCTGAAAATGACGTAATACCCCATTCAACAAACCATCATGAAACGTCAGTGGTACATTGCCCTTGGTGAGAGAAGGAACCCTATTGCTGTGTCGCCTGCCTAACATGGCAGACACTTAGGGATCATTTTTTCCGTTGTCATCTCTATCCATTCCTTTAACCTGCATCCTGACTTTAAAGGCACACACGGCAATCTTGATTTTTTAAACACTCGTGGCGTCCCGAAAAGTTTTCTTCATTAATTGCATTTGTTAAGTCATTAATATTAATATTAATTATAAGAATAGAATAAACTTAATTGTTTTTGCATATTACTAACTGTTGATTACATTTCACCAATAATATATTCAAATCTATGATAGAATAACGAAAAAAGTTAAAAACTTAAATGGTATTTAAATATATGCAAGCAGATTTAAAGTCAAAACTGATACCGGAACTGGATACATGAATCAAGAGGCTAATTGTAAAGACTTCAAGATTGCCATGTGTCCCTTTAAAAGTATTTGACCTTATAGGTTGCCATGACTTCCTGGAAATATGCATTCTGTGTGATAACTAAAAGCATAAAACGCACTGTCCTGAAATGTTATAGGCACTTTGCCCTTGGTCAGAGGAACCATATTGTTTTTGGGATCAGTAGGTCAAAGGTTAAGGTCACCATTACCTCATGGAAATTGTAACTTCAAAAGCATAACACCCACCTCAAAGTCATGAAAACATGCATTATGTATTGTCATCAGGGTACATTGATCTGACAAGGAACCAACACTTTAAGTGCTGTAATGTGTAACTATTGCACCTACAATCCTTAACGTTACAGAAATGGATTTGGGGTTCAAATTAAAAAGAAAAAACCCACAGTAGTCTGTAGTCCAATATGACGTCCTTTTAATATATATTTGTTTATTAAATAATTCCAGCAAGCCAAATAAACTAATGCATGTATGGTGCAAATCTTGTAGAAACTGGATTGTTTGAAGACCAAATGTGAATGTGAATGTGTCTGCTAACATTCAGATTATTTGATCCTTAAGCTGTTTGTATCGTCTCTTCTGTGCTGCTAGGTGAAAATGATACGGCAGGGTAACAATGACTACTTCCTCCAATGATGCTGCAGTGGTTTCAGACTGGTTTTGGAGTTTTCATGGCTGGAAATAAATTATAGATGTGCAGAAGTTTTAATAAAACTCATACCACAGTATTTAAAGATAAGGTGATGAAGAATTGCAATAGCACATAATGAAGGCTAATTACAAGTGAGCAATCTTGGGTTACAGACCTGTAATGGTTCTCTTTCAACACAATTTTTGCTATGTATTACATTTCTATGTGATAAGCATTTCTCAGTGAAAGAAAATTCATAACCATTGAAATTAATTACTATTTCAAATTCTATTGTAAACACTTTTTCCTATGGAGCACAGATCATTCTTTTCTGCCACCACTCAAGCAGCACCTAAGTGAGAGTACCTGGTTGCCCGGTTAGCTTAGTTGGTAGAGTACCTGCCCTGTAAGCGAGGGGTCTCGGGTTCGAATCCCGTACGGCCTCACTTTTTCCACTTGGTTTATTTCATAGACAACAAGGATGGGATTGTGATATTGGGTACCAGGTAGTCCGGTCAGCCGTATAACGCTCGACCTGTAACCGAGAGGTTTCCCACCTTGGTTTACTTCAAAATTATACAGAGATGATGATGCAGGCCTTGAAGGATTATGTCCCCTTTGGTGTAATCCCATTGCGATTGAATTTGAAAAATATAAAAAATTAGAACTCAAATAACGTTGAATAGTTTTACATGAAACTTTCAATTTAGTATGTTTACACATTTATCTAGGCAGTGGTACCCCTGAATTATAAATAAGTACTTGATAAATATGTGAATTAGTCGATACATACATGACCTCGAGTATGACATAAGCTGATCAATATGGATCAATAAACACTGTTATCAAGTTTGTATTCATTATTCAAGTATAGCACCGTCTAGATAAAAGTGTAAACATATTAAACTGCAAGTTACAGGTAAAATATATTTAGGATTATTTGAGTTCTAATTTGTTTCTTTTGTTAATTCACTCAATGGGATCCCAAAAAAGGGGACATAATCCTTAATGAACATGATAAAACATGACACAATTAATGTGCATTTGTGGGAGATTTAATTAACTCCTCTGTCTGGATTATAGAAAATCAGTGGCCCTATTCTTATACGGGAACCACAAGGAAACCATAACATGTATAAGTAAAATAGAACAGTTATCACAGTTTCACATGTCTCCGGTCCCAAAACCAACACTGGAATTGGAAACAAGGTTGCTTTCCAGTCTCGAGTGGGGGTTGGGGTGGGTGTTGGTGGAGGGGGTTGGGGTGGGTGTTGGTGGAGGGGGTTGGAGCGGCAAATTGAAATATTGAAATTAAACGATGACCAATCAAAATAATCATTATGTTTTACAACAGTGTTTCGATATTATCGTCTACTACATATATATATATATGGGGGCCAAGTTGACTATGGGCCGAGTTTATTGAACCTTTATTTCACGGGCGTCTTCTACATATATATATAGTGCCGAGTTGACCATTTATATATTTTTGTTTAAACTTATTTATTTTACATTGATTGTATTAACGAAAGCTCTATGAACTTATTTGAATCACTTTCGATGTCTTCCTGGATAGAACCAGTACTAAGCAATGCAGATAAAGTGTCTTGCTCAGGGTCACAACGACGCATATATGGCAATGGCGGGAAGAAGCGAACCCATGACTTTTGGATCATAGGTCCAATGCTCTACCACTAGACCACAGCGCTCCACCATTTGTGTGTGTGTGGGCGGGGAGGGGGGGGGGTGATATTAGTACATATATATATATGGGGCGAGTTGACTATGGGCCGAGTTGACCATTTGTTTTACAGTGGGGGCCGAGTTGACTATTTGTGTGGGGCCCAGCTGACCAGGGGCCGAGCTGACTAGGGGCCGAGTTGATAATTCCTTCTGATCACAGTACACGTCTAAGTCTAAGAAGTTAATGCACCTCATAGACAATGGAAAAGGTTAATTGAAAACGCCGCAAATGCATAATCAGTCATGTAAATATGCTTACCTAATTAGCCGATCAAGATGCAGCTGCACACTCTTTCACGTCTTTGCAAACAATGAACAGTCAGCCGCTCCAGCCAATATCTCGCGAGATGTACTTGGTGTTCCCTCAAAATATTGAGGTCAAATATTATAATACACACATTTTCCAAATGCCAATTCCCCCGGACATAAATTGTCTCGCGAGATTTAGAATTATAATGCACACATTTCCCAAAAGTCAATTCCCCCGAACATAAATTGTCTCGCGAGATTTAGAATTATAATGAACACATTTTCCAAAAGCCAATTCCCCCGAACATAAATTGTCTCGCGAGATTTAGGATTATAAGACGCACATGTATCGATTTTCAGAATGTTAACATTTTGAGAATGTATACATTTTCAGAGAGCTAAGGGAGGTAATCGTACGGATGTTGTTATAATTATAATGCATACAATGTCATGTGCGGGTTATAATAAAAATGTTAACATTTTCAGACATGTGCGGGTTATAATAAAAATGTTAACATTTTCAGAATGTTAACATTTTAATAATGTATACATTTTTTCAGACAACTAAAAATGTATGGATTTTGATAATAATGATAACACGTACAAAATCGTAGAAATGTGGTGATTATAATAATTCAGTTAAACATATAGTAAAAAATAATTATAATCACAGGGTCACCTACGGCTTTCCATAGTTACCATATATGGGCTCGGGCGTTTACATACGCGTACAATTTATTTATTTTGAACGGGTTTAATTAATTAAAAGCTGAAGGTATTTAAGAACAAATGGTTTTAAAATGAAATAATATTATATATTTATTATGCAAACAGTTAAAAAATTGGATCAAAGAACGATGTGTCATGTATTAAACCTTCGTTATTTACTTATTAGCACATGCTAGCAGCAGTGGCTGGGTGGGGTACTATTAGTAAATACTCTCGCTTCTTATAATACTAAGGATTAGAGTAATTAAGTGAGTCAATCGGCTGTTCTTTGTCATACTAGAAAGGAGGCCTATGTATTGTATGTGTATATTGAGTTGTCAGTGGAATGGCCTACCTAACCCCAGCTAGATATCCCAGTCTTCCACGGGGCATTTAAGAGCATATTCCCCATATCCCTTAATTCTAAGATCTACTTCCCCCTACTCTTTAATTGACTTCACCCCCTTGATCTTTCTGCCCTGTCCCTTAAAAACACCAGTAAACCTGAATAGTATACCTGTCTATAAATATACTAGCTATTGATAGCTATAAATATAGCTTTTGTTAGGCTACTCAGTATATTTCTAAACAATCTTTTCATTTACACTTTAATATACTTCAAATTGCATTAAAAAAAACTTTGATCCCTAAACATATTGGTTACTCACAGGGTAACTCCCTCCCACACCCACCCTATGATAGTCAAATTTGATTTCCCCTATCCCTTACATTACTCCTGTGGAAGACCCCGTATCCCCACACAAACCAAATAGGCATGTTTAACCCTGCTCTTAGTGGAGTAGAATGTGCCACAGAATAAGTTGACCCTTACCCATTTTTTTTTTACTAATTTTTGTCATTACTTTTATTCTACTAAACTCATCTATTAGAAAAAATCCAAAGCTACGCTGCTATTAAACATCAGAATCCTTGTTCTTTAATTATCCGCATGACCCCGTACCAACCCCCATACGCTCTAGGTCAAATATTTAGGTCAAATATTATAATACACACATTTTCCAAATGCCAATTCCCCCGGACATAAATTGTCTCGCGAGATTTAGAATTATAATGCACACATTTCCCAAAAGTCAATTCCCCCGAACAAAAATTGTCTCGCGAGATTTAGAATTATAATGCACACATTTTCCAAAAGCCAATTCCCCCGAACATAAATTGTCTCGCGAGATTTAGGATTATAAGACGCACATGTATCGATTTTCGGAATGTTAACATTTTGAGAATGTATACATTTTCAGAGAGCTAAGGGAGGTAATCGTACGGATGTTGTTATAATTATAATGCATACAATGTCATGTGCGGGTTATAATAAAAATGTTAACATTTTCAGACATGTGCGGGTTATAATAAAAATGTTAACATTTTCAGAATGTATACATTTTTTCAGACAGCTAAAGATGTATGGATTTTGATAATAATGATAACACGTACAAATTCGTAGAAATGTGTTGATTATAATAATTCAGTTAAACATATAGTAAAAAATAATTATAATCACAGGGTCACCTACGGCTTTCCATACTATCTGTATATAACAAAATTGCATCTAACTGTATATCTGCCACTCAATATTTACATTTATTTAGATACAAGCTCCCTTTACTTTCAATGTAACAGAAATTAACGGGAAACGTCAATAATCGCCCGTAGTGACTATTGTTATTGATGTGTCCCTCAAAATATTGAGGTCAAATATTATAATACA
>JAWPHD010009594.1:0-102053 GCA_037043455.1 Cyrtodaria siliqua | reverse complement strand
CAACACAAACTTTCTTGGCAAGTGCACACAACAATCACACAACAACTTAGATAATACGAAATTGTTGATAATTATATGAAAACATAAATCCGAAATCGATTTTCTTCTTTCTTTTTTAGCAAAATATGGATTATCCGTCATAAAACATCTCGAGATCCGACCAGGGACTTAGTGGTAAGTCAGCTAAGGCTTATTTCTGACAAAATAAAATAATGCAATTTCGCAGTTTAAGGTGTCGTCTTTTCATTATTTCACGAGCTGTACTTCGTATTATCGCATTTGAAATGTCATCTTTTCTATGTTTATTCAGTGTTAAATTTTGACCTCGGGTCATTGCACAACCAAAGAGTAATGTATAGTGCTGACTGTAAATAGGTCAACCACTAAACATGCAGTGCGTGCAAAATGATAGAACCATAGTATTAATAGCAGCAATAATTGTAGTAGAAGTTATGGTAGAAATGGCTGTTGTTGTCGATCTAAAAATAAGTATAAAGTCCGAACAGGAAATGCGCTTTCACAGAGCACTGTAAACCCAAAACACGCAATAAAGGACATGATGGCAATGTAATAAGGATAAAGACAATAGGGCTACCGCTTTATTTCCCAATCAATTTATAAATTAACTTGTTCACTCTTTCAGCTTATTTGATATCTTGTCCATTTTGTATCTGTAAATTAGCTTTTTATGTCCAGGCTAGTCCGCGTACTTACGATAACACAGGGACAGCTTGTCAGTTCGAGTAAGTTGAAAAGTACGGATACTATGTAAAAAAAAACCCAAAATTGCTATTAATGTACAACAATAACAAAAACAACATGAACACTATCACAACATCAAGATAAACGGCTACAGCTTAACAGTATTACACAGGAAAAAATCTAGGCATGAAATTCTTATGTTTTACATATGTGATACATATGCATTTACACATATGTATTTTCATATGAAAGTAATACATATGTTAAAACATATGAAAATATATTTTACTAAAAAATATTAAAAATAAAAAAGGATGTTAAACCATTTTCTACAATATTCTATCTACCATTTTTTTTCAAAATACTTTATGCCATACAAGGCCTATAAATAATATCCATTATCAAATACATATGTAGTACATTTCATATGTGGTACAGGGTGTATTATTTTAACATGAAACATATATGAGATACATATGTAACACATATGTATCATTTACATATGTGCAGGCACATATGTAAATAGCAATGATGAATATAAGTGAAAAAACATGCAATTAATAAGAAGTAATACAATATGTGGCACATGTCCACAAACATTTTACCCTGTGTACGTAAAGCAATTTACTATTGTCAACAATCAGCAGGCATTAAAATCTGTATGAAACCAGATCCAAAAATACCAACAACGCCTAATTAAACATAAAACAACACATATACAGTCAGCAAAAAATAAATAAATAAAAAAATGTTACATTATCATCAGTACATACTAAATTTAGTCTCACAAAACAATATAGGGACTAATTGAACGTATGTGAGAGCGAGCGATTTTATGAATACTTTGTTATTTATTAGTTAAATAATAATAAATGTATTTATCTATGAATTTAGTTATGTGTGTGTGTGTTGTTTTTTTTGTGTTTTTTTTCCTGCTTCTTTGTTTCTTTCTTTCATTCTTTCTCTTTCTTTCTTTCTTTCTTTTATTCATGTGCTTATTTATTTATTTATTTATTTTGTCTATTTATTTATTTATTTATTTCAACCTACAGTTACGGCGCGCGGGATGAGATGTGTAATTTTCATATTCAATACGTCTATCCTTCCGGAATTGGTAACGCCCTTAAGCATGTGGAGTGTTCAGGAGATGCGGAAATATTTAAGTGGAAGGACAACTTTCAAAACATTCCTGCCAATAACGGTGACCCGAAGACAAACACAGACCAAGCCTATTATATCAAGACGCGACACTGGACCAAACACTTGTACGGAACCATGTAAAACACAGAAATTATGTGTTGACCATTCAAAATGTGTGTTGATCCCTCAAAATTGTTAATGCCATGAAAATTGATAGTCACGGGACATGCAATCAGCCCAAAATTGCCATTGTGTTCGTTAAATTTCGTTTTCTTCGAAATGTTTAAGACTTAGTAATGTCATTTGTATGTCACAAAATGTTGGAAATATAATAGTTTTGCGTTACCGGGTGCCATTTATTTTATCATTTATTATAACGTCATAGATGGCGCACCATCGAATTCATTCTAAATGAAACTGTATGGCAGATGTTTTCTTGGAAATAGTTGTTTTGGTCAATGAAGATCAAGTTGTGAGAACAATTGTGATGGTTTAATAATGTCATGACGTAACGTTATCTCTCACACTTTATCAGTTTTGAAAATCCATATACATAAGGTGGGGGTTTCACATAATCGAAGGAGATAGAGATAATTCATTTCAATGTTTTTTAAACACTCTATGAGTAAAACTGACAACGAGTAATGCTGTTGTTTACGGTGAATTGGGGCCTCATCCATTATTTATCACAAGATATACTAGAATAGTTAGTTTGGTTGAAATTAGTTACAACAGAAAATATAATTTTCATTATCTGATTGTGAAAGTGGTTTAAACAATTGGTTATCCAATGTAAAATCTCTGCTTAATATGTATGGCTTTATGTATGTATGTATGGGACGATCCTTTAAGGGTGAACCATCAAAATGTTGTATCTAGCTTTAAACAGACGTTGGTGGATTGATTTATTCAAAACTGGAACACTGATCTACAAGAAAATAGAGTAATAGACATGTTAAAGATAATTTTTGGATATGAAAACTATCTGAATAGTGTATGAACAAAAGATTACGAAGTGTTTTTACTAAATTACGTTTTTAAAGATGGGCTGTGAAAGAAAACACAATAATAAAAATAGTTTATATTTATTAGTATAAACTGGCCATGGCTTCAGCATAATATAACAAGAAACATAATGTGCATATCAAATGTGCAGTTACGATACTTATAAACAATTTTGATAAATGGTCATAGCTCAGACCAAGTTTTGAAGTGAATGAAAACTGTACTCAGTGAACCCTGCGTCCAGATGTTCAGAAAGCCAGATATTTAAAATTAATAAGAATGGGGAGGGGCGGGGGGGGGGGGGGGGGGGGGTCCTACCCCTCTGCATGTGACGGTGTGTTTGTAGTGGTTGTATTCTACTCCGGCAACCACATGGGGAAAATGTTGTATGTAATGATGAGAAACTGTAAACGTTTAAATATCTATATATCTATCATAACTATCACTAATGGATGCCAATGCAGTCGCAAAATAAATTCTGCTTCTCTTGAGAAGGCCTTTTAGAATAATATTAGGTGTTTATCTCTTTGACAATAATATATGATTTTAATTATACAGCTATTGAGTATTGTGTTAGAGTTACATAATAACTGAATCCATCTCCCAACAATGTATGTAGTTGGTCTATTTTTTTGTTTCTATGCTCTTCCAACAAAAACAAAGTAGGGAAGTTGTGAATAGCAGACATATTGCAGACATATTAAATCCAGTAATTCCTTCATTTCATTGTCAATTGTTCTGCATATAGTAAACCTAGTTTTCTCTAGATTAGAAAACAATCTGTTTTAAATTAAAAGAATTTAACAATGTGTTAATTAAACCACTCATTAGCCAGTATGCGTCGAGCGAGCGAATCGAGCGAGAAAATTGTTTATACTGAGGGCGTGCATCGATATTGTTTGATATTTTATCTACAGTAACATGGACATCCATGTATGACCAAAAAAAAAGTCCGTTTTCAAATAAAAGGATTTAACAAACCACTCATTATGCGTCGAGCGATCGATGCGAGCGGGGAAAAATTTTATACTTAGGGCGTGCAACGAAATTGTTTGATATTTTATCTACAGTAACATGGACATACATGTATGAATAAAAAAGTCCGTTTTAAAATAAAAGAATTTAACAATGTGTTAATTAAACCACTCATTAGCCATTATGCGTCGAGCGAGCAAAGCTAGCGAGAAAATTGTTTATACTGAGGGCGTGCAACGAAATTGTTTGATATTTTATCTAAAGTAACATGGACATACATGTATGAATAAAAAAGTCCGTTTTCAAATAAAAGGATTTAACAATGTGTTAATTAAACCACTCATTAGCCATTATACGTCGAGCGAGCGAAGCGAGCGAGAACATTTTTTATACTGAGGGCGTGCATCGAAATTGTTTGATATTGTATCTACAGTAACATGGACATACATGTATGAATAAAAAAGTTCGTTTTAAAATAAAAGGATTTAACAATGTGTTAATTAAACCACTCATTAGCCATTATGCGTCGAGCGAGCGAAGCGAGTGAGAATTTTTTTTATACTGAGGGCGCAACGAAATGGTTTGATATTTTATCTACAGTAACATGAACATACATGTATGATCCGGAAATTTTAGGGGGTGCGCGCGCCGGGTTGCGCGAGATCATTGGCTATCGAGTCATTGTCCGTGGATGAAATAACCACGAATGTCCATTCATGTTCTTGATTTGAAAAAGTTCAAGTTCAATGGCATTCATTTTTAATCAAGGTAAATGTTGTGTACCACTAACCAGACATGAACGATTCAGAATGGACTAGATATATTAATAACATTGTGTTTTCTCCCTAGAAAACAGCGTAGTGAGTGAGCTGAAGTTGACATTTCAACAAAGCTGAAGTATATGATACATAGAATAAAAAATGTGAATTCTCATATCACATGCTATATCAAACCCTCGACTCAGAGCTTGTACTCGAGTTGAGGACTTTAATATTCGTAATCTTTTTATAACTAAACAGCTACTCCATCATGGTTACCGTTACCATAAACTTCGTAAAACTTTTGCAAAATGTCATCATCGTAACCCTGATCTTCTTTCCAAATATAAAAGTAATTTAAAAACTCTTCTGCGACAAGGAGTATCACAACCTGACTTCTATGGTGACGTGATTTACAAACTTCGTAAGATCCTTGGCCATGATCACTTTCATACTATTATTATGCGGCTATTGTGGGCCTGCACAATGTGAGATGTATAAAATAAATGAAGACTTGTTCCAATTGTAACTATATTGTATTTTAATGTTCCTCTAAGTATATGTATATGTTTTTAAAACGATAACAAATATAATGTTCCCTTATTCAATGTATGTTCACTTATTCAATGTAAAAGCTAAATGGAAAACCAAATATCACTTAAACATATAATCACAAATGTTGGAATCACCAAACATAATATTCTAAATTAATATTCAAATGTCCACGTATTTAATGTAAATGCTTCACCGGAAAACCAGATATCACTTTAACAAATTGTCACACTGTTGGAATCACCAAACATAAACTTATTCAATAATCTTCAAATGGATATCCAAATGCACGAGGTATTCCTCTGTCTTAAAACTTCAAACTCTACTCCTCAAACCTTAAACTTAAAAACTGATGTTCTACTTGAAAAATTAGATAATTAGATCTTAAAAAGGACTTTGGTCTACACAACTTCGACCAATAAAAATACACGTTGCAAAACCTATCAGGTAGGCGGGGTTGTGAAAATGTAGCCCCTGGTCAGGAAATGAGTGTTAACAGTTTTATTGTTTATGTAGGAAATTATGTTTATCCAAATGTCTACAATAGGCCATTAAATAATCAACTTGGCATTCCTCTGAACTTATCTTGGTTGCACTTCTTTTGTTACACTGATTACATGTCAGTTATCAAAGCAGGAAGCCAGCCGTCAAAATTAAGCCTAATGGAAAATTATGTCACCTCAAAGAAATCAAACGAAAAAACATTAATTAGGATTTTAACCAAAATATACTAAAAACAGTTTCTTTGTTAAAATACATGAATTGACACTTTCTATATCAAACTTTCTGAATACCACAGAATTATAGAAAATGATTTCAACTGCCTATATTGACATTTAAAAATTGTGAACATCAAAAAGACATCTAAATGTACAGCATAACACTACCTCCTCCGCTAAATTTACTTTATTCCTATAAAGTGTTTATGCTCATATACTGAAAAAGTATTGCATATATGTATACACAATTACTCATTATTAGATAAACAAACAAGGATATTTTGAAACATGTTATGTACCCGTTATAAAATTTCCCGTTGACCAATATGGAAAATATATAAATTATGTAACATTACAAATACCGAAAACACCTTAGTGTACCAAAAGTATCATGCTTTCATAAAACAATAAATTCCGATACCTGCCTCAAGTCATCAATAATGGTAAAACATCAATCCACAATACCCATGAATGTTGTAATTATACAACAAGTAGTTAATGTAAGTCACAGTTTACCATGTCAAATAATTATTTAGACTAGTTTATATTTTTCAAAATAAAGCAATTATTGTTTATTGTCCGTATTCCAGTTGACATCAATGTATTATCTGCGACGTGCGTTAAACCCGCGTGGTTTACCGTTGTTGGAATGATTTCCTCTACCTCTACCTCGACGTGGTGGATTGTCTCGTAAAAATTCTTGTTCTTTTCGTAGATTTTCCCTTTTTCGCTCAAGTTTTATTTTTGCTTGTAATTCCAAAAATTCTTGTGTGTCCATATAAAAAATTTCCTCGCGCGGCATGACCAGTTCATATTCCATTGATTTTATAGTGTCTTTCAGTGTAACTATTTCTTTCTTTAGCAGTTCGATTTCGTAAAGACTTTGACTTCTGTGAATAGCATAGGAATTTTCTCCAACTTTTAGTAAATCAACCTGACAACGAAGTTGTTCATGCAAACGACCTGGCGATTTCTTGATCACAGAGTCCTTTGCTAGAGATTTGTGTATTGCCGAAATTTCGCTAATTTCTTCTCTTAGGAATGTTAATTCACTTTCGCATTTACTTGCATTTGTTTTAAGTTCCAGAATTATTCTATTCTGTCCAATTATTTCGAACTGCTTACTTTTAATAACATTTGATTCTTCCTCTAGTTCCTTTGATAAAGTGTTACATTTCACTTGGTAAGCACTCATTTTCTCCCGTATTTCATTGCGTTCCTTGATTAAAATTTCATTCAGTTCACCAAGCCCAATATTTGCTTCACATAACGCACTGTTTTGGGCGTTGATCTTGTTAATTTCTGCACTTCGTGCATTTAGCGTAGCTGGTTTAGTTCTGTTTTCAATTAAGAATTGGTTGTCCACACTTTGAAAAGGGAATACAGACTCGAAAGTTTTTCTGTTGATGAAAGCTGTCATTCGGCTTTTGTCGCGCTGCTTCGCACGTTCAGATTTTACAGAAGATTGAATGTGTTTCCTGCTTTTACACACACGTGCAAAATGTCCTTTCCGGTGGCATTAATTGCAAGTAGCGTTGATGGCACGACAGTAACCAAAGATATGTGCTAGCCCACACATTGAGCACACATCACGGTAGTTCCTATTCATGATTAATCCGATATTCCAAATTTCGTCACTGGGGAATTTTGAATTGGTAGATATTAACTCGCTTTTGAATTGTGAAAGGTCCATATGATTCGTTACCCGAGATTCTGTCACCATATATTATGCGGCTATTGTGGGCCTGCACAATGTGAGATGTATAAAATAAATGAAGACTTGTTCCAATTGTAACTATATTGTATTTTAATGTTCCTCTAAGTATATGTATATGTTTTTAAAACGATAACAAATATAATGTTCCCTTATTCAATGTATGTTCACTTATTCAATGTAAAAGCTAAATGGAAAACCAAATATCACTTAAACATATAATCACAAATGTTGGAATCACCAAACATAATATTCTAAATTAATATTCAAATGTCCACGTATTTAATGTAAATGCTTCACCGGAAAACCAGATATCACTTTAACAAATTGTCACACTGTTGGAATCACCAAACATAAACTTATTCAATAATCTTCAAATGGATATCCAAATGCACGAGGTATTCCTCTGTCTTAAAACTTCAAACTCTACTCCTCAAACCTTAAACTTAAAAACTGATGTTCTACTTGAAAAATTAGATAATTAGATCTTAAAAAGGACTTTGGTCTACACAACTTCGACCAATAAAAATACACGTTGCAAAACCTATCAGGTAGGCGGGGTTGTGAAAATGTAGCCCCTGGTCAGGAAATGAGTGTTAACAGTTTTATTGTTTATGTAGGAAATTATGTTTATCCAAATGTCTACAATAGGCCATTAAATAATCAACTTGGCATTCCTCTGAACTTATCTTGGTTGCACTTCTTTTGTTACACTGATTACATGTCAGTTATCAAAGCAGGAAGCCAGCCGTCAAAATTAAGCCTAATGGAAAATTATGTCACCTCAAAGAAATCAAACGAAAAAACATTAATTAGGATTTTAACCAAAATATACTAAAAACAGTTTCTTTGTTAAAATACATGAATTGACACTTTCTATATCAAACTTTCTGAATACCACAGAATTATAGAAAATGATTTCAACTGCCTATATTGACATTTAAAAATTGTGAACATCAAAAAGACATCTAAATGTACAGCATAACACTATCTTTGTTAAATTTGTTAAAAGGTTTATCAAAAGAGGTTATGACCCTATCATTTTGCAACGCACCGCATGCTTGGTGGTGGCGCCACTATGCTTCCCTCTTTAAATGTGCGTTGACCGGACAGGCTGTGGACCCTATGATGACGTCTACCTAAAGCCCAAAAGGACGGTGACGTTTGATGTTTGTCTGCAGTCTTATCTTGTCGTGCCCTCAATGGTTTATTCTCTTGTTGCACTGGCTTCTGCCAAGTCACTGAGAACCTTCTTTGTGGCTTTCTAGGCTATTGTTTTTTTGTATTTATATATACACGAGCATCTTTGTGTTTTATTTGTATTGCCTATTAATGCTGTCTTGTTGGGTAGAGAATAGTTCATGGCGAGGATTTTCTTTATTTACACTGTCCCGTTTTATTGGGTTGACATTAGGGTAAGTGTGAGGTTTGGTTTACCCTAGAACCTTGTTTAAACTCCCAGCTTTTTGTTTGCCACTGACCGTTCAACGGCGGTAGCCCTATTGTCAACCCTTTTGTGTTTGTGATGTCTTATTTGGCCTTTTATTCATCTTTAAATTTGTTAGTTGTTTCTGTATGTGTTTGTGGTTGACGGTCTTCCTTAAATGCTGCTTTTCCTGTTCGATTTTTATATCTATATCATATCAGCACTCGAGCAAAAGCTCTCGGGCTGATATGGCGTCTCAGGCCTGATATAGGGTGTGATATGAAATTTCCCATTTATTATTCACTGTTTATTACAAGTGGTCATTTGTGTACGGTACTACGGGGATGATTCTCCGACCTCCATGTACCTTTAACGCGGAAATGACGGTGGTCGTCTCTATTTATAAAGACGGCCGAAATAAAATCAAGGGAGGTAAGTATTACATTTCACGGAATAATTAACGTATTCATTTTCCCCCTACAAGCAACATATATTTGGATGGTAATCATAATTAGACATATACAACAAGATTCATACTTATTTTCTGCAGTGTGTGTACATTATATAGAAAAAGCAATTAACAGAATGAATGAATGGTGTTTTACGGCACGTCGACACATAAATAGGTCATATTGTGCGCAAAAACCGACGAAAGATGAAGAAATTAAGTAGTAATTAAAAATTAATGTAAATATATAAAGATAAAACTATTAAAAAATAAGGGATGATATGGTAGTAATATAAACTATATATGTAAATCAACAAATGCCCGTCAACGGGTATATAAAACAAGTAGATATATATAAGAACTCATTATAATGATTTATATAGTCTGATTTCTTTTAGGAAATCTAAAACAAGACTAAAATCTATAGTATCAAATAACTCTTTCATAGTATTAAAATAATTAACAGAGAAATACTCCAATAATATTTATGACAAGTGTTTTATTGGGTAACATGTTTTAGAGAAAATTCGTTATATGATACAATATATATATACAGTGTATAATATCTATTAAAGTAGAGAAAGTACTTGCGGAAAAGAGACTTAGAATTATTTCTTGGTCTATCATTTAACCACCACCGCGGTTCCCTGCATAGCATAGCATTCTCCCCTATACATGCTATAGGGTCCTTCTCTATAATGTTGAACATATAACAGTTCGCCGCTCTGTGTTTAGACAACATAATGCATGCATACTTTGAAATGTCATTCGTTGTTTGTCATCCCAGATTTATCATATTGTGCGTAGCTCTCTGGTCAACGCCGCTTGTCAATAAATTTCATTTGTGTTCCCACAACTGTTGTAGGCCTTTCATTTTGGCTCCCAACTCGGGGAATGAGTTTTCGTGGATTGGAGAAGTTCATCAACAAAAAAAGTATGAAAGGGAAATTTGGAAATCGTCGATCATGATAAATACAAAACATATTGCAGTCTCGGTTTAATTGAAACTGTTCATGAATGGTCGTGAAGTGTGCTTGTTACCGTTCACGCCCTCTAGCCCCGGGTTGGGCAGAACTCAATATTTAAAATGCCAATAATAAAGAAATTTGAGCCATCCCTAAGATGGTATGCATATAACGGTAAACATTGAACCTTCAATGCGGTATTTTCACACCATTCCATGGCCAGCGGCTTATGGTTCCAGTTACTAACAAAACGCGTTGCCCTAAACGAGAAACAATGGGCGAAAAACAACACAACGGAATTTAGCTGGGACCAGAGGTTATGAAACCAGCGTATCACAGGTAACAGTCAAAAGACTAAAAAAGAAGGCAACATATCCTAAGGGTGATTAAACAATACTAAGAACCTTTAAAGGCTGGAGTAGTGGAACCACCTATTCGACTTTCAAGTAAGAAACCAAAAGTATTTAAGTGTAACTGAGACATGTTTTGAAGGTACGAAGATCGCTCGACTTGTCTGGCTTTTTGACATCCCGATTCAGTCTCATGTTTTATATCTGATATTATTCATTAAACTATTCTTTTGACATGTCAGTCACAGGTTCCATCTTAGATTCCATTTCAAGTATTTGAATTGGTAGCGGAACGTCATATATACTGAACAAAATAATTGAATCGGAAGAGTCCCAAAAGACTGGAACAGTGCAAATGTTTGTCCCCTTTTTAAAAAAGGTGAGAAATGCGATGCTGCTAACTATCGGCCTATTTCTTTAACCTGCATTTTATGCAAAGTTCTAGAGCATATCATTGCCTCGAACGTTGTGACACACCTGGACAAACACAACATACTGTATGACTTGCAGCATGGGTTCCGCTCTAAACGGTCATGCGAGACACAGCTGATTATGCTGGTTGAGGACCTGCTACGAAACGCAGCAGATGGGCACCAAACAGACCTCATTTTGCTTGACTTTAGCAAGGCATTTGATAAGGTAAATCACGAAAAACTTTTGCTTAAACTCCACCAATATGGAATCAGAAGCGATACCTTGCAATGGATCAAAGATTTCTATCAAACAGATTGCAGCAGGTAATAATTGAAAATGAAGAATCAGACCCGGTACCAGTTACTTCAGGTGTACCCCAAGGCTCAGTACTAGGTCCGATCCTATTCTTGATCTACATAAATGATCTACCTGATAACATAAAGTCCAAAGTAAGACTATTCGCAGATGACACTGCAGTGTATCTGGCTGTTTCTAGTTTAAAAGATGCTCAACTTTTGCAGCAAGACCTCAACAAACTCTCTCTTTGGGAAGATGAATGGGATATGGAGTTTAACCCAGGTAAGTGTATTCTTATTCAAATTACACGGTCAAAAACTCCTACCCATCAACATACATACTACATGGTCAATTACTGGAAACAGTCAGCAGTGCCAAATACCTTGGTGTCAACATCAGCAGCGATCTTACCTGGAACAACCATATTCAGAAGGCAAGTACATCTGGAAACAGAACTCTGGGTTTCATAAAGCGAAACATCAGAAGCAAAAACCCAGGTATAAGAGCAACCGCATACAAAGCAGTAGTCCGCCCAGTGATAGAGTACTCCTCCCCAGTATGGAGCCCATATACGAAACACAATACAGACAAGTTGGAGATGGTGCAAAGAAGAGCCGCGAGGTGGGTACACAATGATTACTCCTATCAATCCAGTGTCACAACTATGCTAAATAACCTGAAATGGCGCTCTCTCGAGGACAGACGTTCCGACGCCCGACTTTGCCTATTTTTCAAAATCATCCATGGGCTAGTTGCCATCCAAATGCCGTCATATGTCCAGCATCCCTTGAGACTATCTAGACTGTCACATCCATTAGCTTTTCGTCAAATACACACACGCGTTGACTATTACAAATATTCATTCTTTCCGCTTGCTGTGGTACAATGGAACAGCCTGCCGACTAGCATTGCCATGCTGCCTAGCTTAGATTCGTTCAAGCCGGCAGTTTGCTCTGTTAGCCACCAAATGCCATAAATTAAAACGCTGTCTTTTATCTTTTAAATATCACTTTGTTCTTCATCGAACTTTTAACGTACATACCACTTTCATCTTTATTTCACCTTCACCTTATTTTACTCTTTCTTTTATCATCTTTTACATTACTCACAACCGCACAGACGCGCACCTGCACATAATCTTCGAAAGAGGGTGATGCAGTATCCATAGATAGATAGATAGATAGAAAGGCTTCTACAAGCAAGTGCCCGTGTGTATAATTTTTTTTTTTTAATAATCTTCGCTGTATTGCGCTGGGCATTTAAGTGAGCAGACATCGGTTTTAAATCTCATTCAAATGACTGGTCAGGTGCGAAATTCTTTAGTATTTAGTGAATTAATCTAAATTCGGTCCTGGCTGGGATAGAACGAACGATCCCTGGATGTCTAAACCGAGGTGTAACCATTACCCCACGGTGACACCTAGCATGGATTTATGTGTACATATAAATCCATGCACCTAGTAAGTGCCCACGAATGGCTCTTGATGTGGCTTCTGGCTGACTGTAGTATCGGCATACACAGTTTCCAGAACCTCACGTAAACCTAAACCTCCCAAGAAACTCATTTTCTTATGAGGACCTCCTAGTCGCAATACAAGTGTTCTGAGTAAGCTCTATTCAGATATATTTGAATTGTTGGCGCACTCAATGTAACCGAATTGGACAGTTTCGGGATGTTTGGTATTTGTTTGTTTACATGCAGGGACTGGTATGGTCCAGTGGAAAGCGCTATGGACTTGAAATACGCAGAAACTGGATGCAAGACATACCGGGGCCACTGAGGATCGTCTATGTGTTCTTGAGAAAGTCTTGTTCCCTTAGCTTCGTACGTTGGATGGGAATGTAAACCGGACAGTCTTCTGGTTTCATAGCATGTTAAAGAACAATTGAAATATTCAGGATTCCTATGCCTTTCCCTCTCCCTGGGGCGGTTCTAAATAACTTTTAATTTGTTGATGAGCAGTTAAACAACATGCATTTTTATAGCATAATTTTGTGTTTAAACAAATGTAACCATTGCGCTAAATATCTTCTGTTTCACAATACTATTTCGCAATAAACAAAGACCAATATATTCAGGAAAGCCCCTTTAAAAAATAGATATGTGTGTTATAAGGTTCGTAAATTCAATCTAATTTGACCCAGTGCGTCGTTTTAAATATGTTCTAGACTAGGTTCATTGAATGAAAACAGAAAACATCACAAATATGTTAATCTGATTGATATCTATTTATATTTACGAAACGAAAGTAGACAAGTTGTATAGTGTTCGTACATGTCCTTTAGACGAAATTTAATTTACAAAATAAAACAACTAAAAGAGCTTCGATTTTGTTCAATTGAATTGAATTGGGGTTTTAAGGCGCACCAACATATGAAAGGTTATATGGCGCCTAACAGGAATGAAGATGCCTGGCTCATCCTCCATGTACATCAAGATAAAAGGGTCAGTCTATTTCGCTGACTTTCATAGCTGACGTCAGCTACGCGCTGACCTAAAATTGGTGCGGAAAACGCTGACCTTTGAGAAAACGCTGACCTTGTTAATTATTTACTTATTAAAGATAATTAAACCATTTTTTGAGCATATCTAAGTAAAATAACACGTATTTGAATATATATTGCAAAATCAGAGTTTTTTATTTGTTTTTAATGGTTCAGTTTGAAGTTGAAAATAGGTGGAAAACGCTGACTTTTTATGAATTTTACTGACTTTGCTGACCTTGATTGTGTATAGTATACTAATCTTATTATTATCATTGTCGTTATATTTTTCTGAGTATATCTAAGTAAAACAATATATATTTGAATATATTAAGCAAAATCAGCGTTTTTTATTTTGTATTTAATGGTTTGTTTTGAAGTTAAAAATGGTTATAAAATGCTGACCTTTTATGAACTTTACTGACTTTTCTGACCTTGATTGTTATTAGCATACTAATCTCATTTTAATTATTGTTGTTATATCTTTTCAGTTAACAATACTTAGTTATTTGGTTAATCAAATGAATTAGTGAAAACTAAATTTTGAACGTCTTTTGTTGATGAAATTTGAACATTCTTAATAAGACTCTGACTTGTTCTAAATTCTACTGATATTCCGGATGATTTGTTTCTATTTTAAATTGGTTGTGTTATTTTTGTGTGTAGTATATTATATATACGTATTTATTTATCAATTAATATTTCTGTTGACTAAGGGAAACATGTTTTATTGGTATTCATCAAATCACGCAAAAACATATAATAGACAACTCTTGATTATTTGCAATCAAGAAATATTCGTCAGTTGTTCACGCATTCATTGATTATATGAATTTATTTCTTTTCCCATGTATTAACTAACGCAAACTTTACATTTATATATAAAGAAACACAAGTAAATAGTGATTTACTGTGGTATAACTAATGACCTTGTAACATTTGACAATTTTTATTAAGACAATTATTGTGTTGGTGCATTTGCATATAGGTTCTCATTTATTAATTTGAAAATAAATTCACTTAGTTTACGATTACTTAAAAAACAATATTCTTATTATGTATAAGTTGTCAGTGTTTGTGTTCTAGAGAACAGTTAAAATTTATATAATTGATAATGCATGTCAATTGATAGATTTTTTTTTTCCATGTTAACATTTGTTATGACCAATATAAATCAATATGAGTCAGCCATGTGACTTGTACAACATGTGTGAATAAAATATTGTTAATGTAACGTGCTGAATTAAACAAGTGATTTTAAAGTTAACGTGTTATTTGACACGTGTATTTCATTACCGCGTGCCATTAATCTAATTAACAGGTGTCACCCACTATCTGAATAAACAAGCGGATTAGTTAGGGGTGTGTTGTCAATTTAATCGATATTATGTTTATTCAGTATAACCTAATTCGGTAATCACATTTGCAATGTCATTTACCATAGAATTTTTTTTAACAAGAGACACTTAGACTTAAGGTACTTAAGGTACATACGAAATGAATAGTTTAAAGGTAATGTGTTTTATTTAAACTAAAATAACGTGCTGAGTTGAATTGTTTAAAGGTAACGTGTTAACTGATTACCGCGTGCCTCGATGGGGCGAGTCATCAATTGAGACGATTTGTGTATTAGTCGCTAATCCCATTAGCGTGAAGACCACAGTTTTGTTTAAGATTTTTTTCTTCAGCCGAAGTGACTGTCATTAAAAATATGTGATTTAATTGTGTGAGGCTGTCTCTTAGCTGTCCTGATGCATTTAAAAATAATTTCCGATTTCATGCGGTTCGCTTTAAATAACATTTTCATTTGTTGCGTTTTCTTCAAATTTTAAACCTATATGTTTCTATTGCCATACAGTTTTACATAACACCAAAATAATTCCAGTTTCTAATTTAAATATGATCGTATGTTTAATTTAATAACAGTTTGTTAAACGATAGTCCATTTAACTGAATTCTGTGTCGTCAAACTGTCAACAGATGTTTTATTTGACACAAAACGTATGCGTCAGCACTTAGTTTGTTGTTTTGAAACATCAACTCTGTTGGAATTCCCAAAAAAAATAGAAAACGTTTAAATTCGAGACTGAAGTTTAAAAAACAAATTAAAACTTTATCAGTTCCTCTATATTGCGTGTATCGTCTGCGTTAATGCCCCGGTTGATATTTCACAATTAGTCAATCACTTCTTTTGAGCTTCGTATTAAGTATAAACTCATGCTAGTATCAGTTTAACCAGGGCTTTATATGATTATTTAATTATCATCCCAGGTTTAACATAATGAAATAAGAATGAATTAAGAATGAATTAAGAATATACATGTGCAATACATTAGTGGATCTTTTGCGGAAGCTCAAACAACTCTTGCTGGACAAGCTCAAACGGCTGTTTTTGCTTTTAATAAATACTTACATAAATTTACCTAAACAAAAATTAGATCTCTTTGATAAATTAGTAACACCATTTTAAATTATGGCAGTGAAATATGGGGGTTAATGCAGACTTCTAAAATTAAAACTGTGCATTTACAATTTTGTAAACGACTTTTAGGTGTTTTTTTAAAAAGACTACTCAAACTGATTTTATTTATGGGAAATTAGGCAGAATTTCTTTCCATAGTAGACAATTCTTTATAATTATAACATATTGGTTAAACATATTACATATTACATTGTCCAAAAAAGAAATATGTAAACTTAGTATAGAAATTGATGTTAACATATGTTGAGCGCTCTCCTAATAAGGTAAATGTGGTATCTCTGTTAAAGAACTTGTTACTAGCATCTCTAGGATTTGTTGAAGCTTGGGTTAATCAAAATGTTGGAAACCAAAAAGCAATTTGTCAATGATAAAAATGATAATTTCATACGAAATTGGCATGAACGATTACACACTTATAGTAGAGCAATCTTCTGCAGAAACATAGCTAATTTTAATTTGCAATCATATATCAATAACGTAAATATAGCTAAATTTTGAAACGCTTTAGCAAAATTACGTTTATCATCGCATATACTGGAGATCGAGGCTGGCATATATTCAAGACCAACTAGTACCTCTACACAAAAGAGAAGGTGTAGAGTTTGTAATATGTTAGAAGATAAATTCAACTTTTTATTAGAATGTAGCCTTTATGACAAATTAAAAATACAATTTATAGCTAGATATTACTGTAACAGACCGACCGATTGCAAATAATCAAGAGTTTTCTATGTTTTTGCGCGATTTGATGACCAATAAAACATGTTCCCCTTATTCAACGGAAATAATATATAAATACATAGAGGATCTGACATGAGTTATCATTTCATACAAGATTTTATTAAACGAGTTCAGGAATTTGTTATTAAGGGAGCCTCTGGCGAGCTTAATAACAAATTCCTGGACGAGTTTAATAAAATTTTGTATGAAATGACGAGTGTCAGCTCCTTTTTATCACATGAATTTTGAAAATGCAATTTCAAAATTTCAAAATTAAAAATTTCAAATTCAAAAAATTCAAAATTCTCAAAATTCATAATTCCAAAATTTCAAAATTTCAAAATTTTGAATTTGAATTTTTGAAATTTTGAAATTTTTGAATTTTGAAATGTTTGAATTTTGAAATTTTGAAATTTTGAATTTTGGAATTTTGAATTTTGAATTTTGAAATTTTGAATTTTGAATTTTGAATTTTGAAATTTCGGTCGCCTTGTATTACACATGGTTAATATAAGGAAATACATAATGGGTATATTATGTGGAATACAAGCAGTTTCATGTGATAAATTCTTATATATAATATACTACACAAAAAAATAACACAACCAATTTAAAACAGAAACAAATCATCCGGAATATCAGTAAAATTTAGAACAAGTCAGAGTCTTATTAATGATGTTCGGCTCAAATTTCATCAATAAGAAAGACATTCAACAATATTGTTTTCACTAATTATTTTGATTAGCCAAATAACTAACGTAAGTATTTAAACTGAAAAAGTATAAAAAAAAAAAAAATGATTAAAATGAGTATAGTATACTAAAAACATTCAAGGTTAGCAAAGTCAGTAAAGTTCATAAAAGGTCAGCATTTTCTAAATAGTTTCAACTTCATAATAAACCATTACATACAAAATAACGAATGCTGATTTTGCTTAATATGTTCAAATATATGTTGTTTTACTTAGATAAACTCAAAAAAATATAACAACAATGATAATAATAAGATTAGTATACTATACACAATCAAGGTCAGCAAAGTCAGCAAAATTCATAAAAAGTCAGCGTTTTCTACCTATTTTCAACTTCAAAATAAACCATTAAAAAACAAATAAAAAACGCTGATTTTGCTATATATATATTCAAATATGTGTTATTTACTTAGATATGCTCAAAAAATTGTTTAATTATATTTAATAAGTAAATAATTAACAAGGTCAGCGTTTTCTCAAAGGTCAGCGTTTTCCTCACCAATTTTGGGTCAGCGCGTAGCTGACTTAAGCTATGAAAGTCAGCGAAATAGACCGACCCGAGATAAAATATGGAGAATGGGCCTAGAACCTTCTAACCTGCAGAACTGCAGAGTTGCTGCAAATTCTATTGTAGACACTCCATTTACATTGGAGCCACGTTTATTGTTTTTCTGCCACTGCTCTAGTGATCTGAGCGAGATGGCACCTGAAACAATGCAGGGGTCATGATGAAGACCCTTAATGAGCATGAACAAAACATGATAAAATGAACATGAAGTTGGGGGGATCTGAGCGAGATGGCACCTGAAACAATGCATGGGTCATGATGAAGACCTTGAATGAACATGAACAAAAAATGATAAAATGAACATGAAGTTTGGGGGAGGGGGTGGTGGGGTTTAACCCTCTGCCTACCCCTCCAACGGGATCTGAAGTGGCCCTAGTATTTGCCCCAGAACGAAACGGGGCCCCCGGAACCACATTTTGTTCAATTTGACCATTTGAGACCAAACTATGTCTATACATTCAGAAACAATAATAATATTTTCTGTTGCAATTTGTCCTGGGTAACAAAATCATCTTTACTAGACTATATATGTATATGTATCAGTATTCGTGATAATACTACGAACGTCTTATACGTTCATGAGAACAGTCGTTTTCATCTTTTATCTGTGTATGCGCTTGTCTTTCTTTCATAATTGTACATGTATATTTAAAGGGACACACGGCAATCTTGAAGTATTTGAAATGGGTGTCTCGATTTATATATACATTATCATTTTTACTTTTAACCTGGGTACATTTAAATAAACCAAATTTTATGTATTCACTATTTCATCTTATTATACTATAAATTTTAATATATTATTGGTGCAATAATATCAAAAATTAATAATATGCAAAAACAAATGACTTAATACAATTCTTATAATTAACATTAATAATTGAACAAATGCAATTTATGTAGAAAAAACTAACCGGATGCCATCTAGTTTTTAAAAAATCAAGATTGCCACGTGTCCCTTTAACATATTTTAAAATTTTCATTAAACTTAAGTAAATGCAGTCACCGACATCGATACTTTCCTGAGTTAGTCCCAACCACTACCAAACCACAGAGTAGGCTGCATGGAACAAGATGATGTAATAGCGAGTCAGAACACCAACAAAATGGGTCAATCCCATGGTTGTTGTTGAGAAGCCGTCAGACAATCTCAGGGTATGCCTCGACCCGAAACACCTTAATAAGGCAATAATTCGCCCCCACTAACCTATGCGTACATTAGATGTCCTTCCCTAATTGACTGGCGCTTAGTTTTTCTCAAAATTAGATGCTCGATCTGGGAACTGGACCATCAAACTCTCTAAAGCGATGTCACAAGCCCCTTAGTATGCTCTTTGTTAACCAAGAATGTAGAATTTGCATGAGACGAGCCCCAAGCAAATACCTTTCAAAAACTCAAGAAAATCCTTACAAGGTCACCAGGAGTTAGAACACGTTGTCGTTCATATTCATTTAGCCCTTACATTAACACTGTTACAGCGGTTAACACAACCTGGGACGAAAATGACAGAACATAATTATACTTTGATTGTCTTCTATGGAAATTTATTGTTCAGACTGCATATAAATAATAACGATTTAACAATGAGCTTCCAGATATTACCCTATGTATAAACACAAAAATCAAGAGTATAAAAACTAAGTGATTAATAACAATACAAAAAACAAGAGTATAAAAACTAAGTGATTAATAACAATACAAAAAACAAGAGTATAAAAACTAAGTGATTAATAACAATACAAAAAACAAGAGTATAAAAACTAAGTGATTAATAACAATAACATGGAATAAAATGAATAAATTATGTATAAAGTTATAAAATAAGTCTTTATAAATTTGGGTATGGCACAGCCACAATCCTGATTATAGCAGTTATTATAAATAGAGAACTGTTTCGTTTTGGTCTTATATTACTGGCTTACCGTTTAACCCTTAACCCACTAAGCATGACTATAATAGCCTTTGCATCCATTGTAAACCCAGTTAGATCAGGGTTTACAATGTCCGGCAATGTCATTTCCCCAAAACACCCTTTGTCACATAAATGGAATGGTCTTAATTCAAAGAAAGAACCGTCCATTATATATATGTAGTGGGTTAAGGTGTTTTCAAGAAGAATTCTAACGAATAAATCCAATTCATGATAAAAACATCATTTCATTCAAAATATGGTTTTAGGTTTTCAGGTCTAAAATTTAAACTCACCATTTGCATTGAATCAACCACAGACCTATTAGGCTAATATCAAATAGATTGGACACTACGAAAATTATCTAAATTTCATGTGGCACAGTGCAAAAATATCACAAATTATTTCCCAGCTTTAAACACACATATTACGAAGAGTTTTATAGATACAAGTTTCATTCATTCCAAATACCATCACAAATTTAATTTTCTTTCCAATGATAGAATTTTTCTTTCTCTTACACTTAGAACAAAAAAGGAAGTTTGACGGAAACTTTGACTATATCAAAACCTTGATTTTTAAGAGAAAAGCGAAAACTGATGACATTTTTAACTTTAAACATCTTTTTATACAATTTCTTACTTTCAAAATAAACGTAAATTATTATAATACCATTTTGATATTCACTGAATGTATTCTCATCAAAATCAGTGAATAATTGAGAGAGGAGATAGAAGGAAAAGTTAAGGTGCCACGTGATATTTTGGTTACTTCATTGGTCTTAAGTTTCCTATCTGTTTATTAATATGTCTGTGAATCAACCATAGAAAGCTAAAATTTAGGATAGCACAAACTTTTGTATCACTGGACAAAATGATTTCCTTGTCAATAAGGGATCATTTTTAGCATCACCATTATGTTTAGGCCTGTCATTTTTTGTCAATTTTAATCAGACACCTAGACCCCACTAAAAATCTAATGTAGGCATACAGTCAAACAAGCTATATTATTGAGAGTTCTGAAATTTTTTGGAAAAAGGTGATGAAACTATTAAAATAAAGAAGATATGACCATTAGAAGGTTGTGCGGACCCAGTTGCAAATATCCCAAAAACGCATTCCGTTTGCGTTCTGTTTGCATTTCATATTTATCTATGCATTTATTTGCATTCTTGAATGCATTCAGCAATTACCAATGAATCTGTGCGTTCATTTTCAATGCTTGAAACTGCTTGAACGCAATATAATGTGTGCGTTTAAATGCACAGAGAAAATACATATATATGCGTTCAATCGTGCTGTGTTTAATAATCGCAACATCTCTCACGATTAATACAACTATTGTTTTTGCCCACATTATATAATTCTTAAAGTTTATGCAGATCTTCAGTACAATGGCAGGAAAAGATGGTAAGAGACTATGCAAAAAAATAAAAAATTATTTTGGAATTATTTTGGAAATACATTTTTAAAAATGCAAATGTATTTTTATGCAAATGTATTTTTAAAAACGCAATGCGTTTTTAAAATTCAGTGGTTGCATTCATTTTCAGTGTTAGGCGTTTTAAAAAATGCATTCATCGTTCATTTTGCGTTTATAATTTATAACATTTTATATTTTGTTGCAAGTGCAGCTCGATTTTTTCACTCACTTCCAAGGCATCTGAAATGTTATATGTGTTACAGTGTATGCAACGTTTGAAGGTTTAGTTTGAATGCAAACAATTAATGTTTAAAAACAATATTGCCTTTATTGATCAATTACTGCTTTATTTGATGTTCTGTCATGTGTCATTTTGTAAATTTAATAGAGGGCCTCATGGAAGATTAGTTTATAACTAAATGTGTCACCCTCTGTAAATAAAGACTTTTATTATTATTATTAGTATTATTATTATTATTATACTATGGGGCGCTAAGTTCCTATTAGTATACACTATATTGAATTTTGGATGTCATATAATGATTTCTATTTTCAATGACCTATGTGCAGCATAACTCGAAATACATAAACAATTTTAATACTAAACATGTCATTTATTTTGAATGGTTTGATAGAAATATGTGAAGTATCAAAATACAAAAAATGAGTATTTTTCATTTCGGACGGATTTTAAATAAACTACTGGCACAGTTCTTAAGTTAAAAGTTGAGTTAACCCTTAACCCGCTAAGCACGACTATAATAGCCTTTGATCAGCCTGCCAGTTACTCGCAGGCTGATCTGGGTTTACTATGTCTGGCTGCTGATCAGTCATTTCCACAAAAACACCCTTTGTCACATAAATGAAATGTCTTAATGCAAAGAAAGAACAGCAGGTTAAGGGTTAAAACTTCAATCAAGTTGACTGAGCAATATCAGATACGACCCCTTTGAAAATGCATCAAGTTGACTCCACCATATTCGCTACGACACACGTTGAAATTGCGTCAAGTCGACTTCATCGTATAACATTGTAACTGCGTCAAGCTGACTACACAATATCAGATACGAGCCGCTTGTAACTACGTCAAGTTGACTCCACCATATTCGTTACGACTCGCGTTGAAATTGCGTCAAGTCGACTCCATCGTATGACATTGTAACTGCGTCAAGCTGACTACACAATATCAGATAAGAGCCGCTTGTAACTACGTCAAGTTGACTCCACTATATAAGAAACTGTCGACCACATCTGTGTCAAGTTGACTCTGCCAGATCTGTTACAGCCCACACAATTTTGGACAACGTGAGCAAATCTTTCACTTTCAACATATCCTGTAGACACTTGAAGAAGAAATCTGGAGACTCATGGCGTAAAGCCATCAGCAAAGCGATCTCACCTCCTGTTAGACTTGTAAGTCCACATCTGAATAAAACAAAGCAAAAATGAACCTTTAGGGATCATCCCAGGGGGAGACTTGGTAGAAACTGACTGTTCAGCCAAGAGAGTATTTTTTCATTATAGTTTTTATAAAATTAATAAAAATCAGAGATCTACTCCCTAAAATTGGCTAAACTTCTCCCTTTTTTTTGACGGCCTAGGATGATCCCTGACAGCCTAGGATGATCCCTGACAGCCTAGGATGATCCCGGACTCTTAAAAAGTGTGTTCTTTCGAGCTTTCTATTCGCATTCCAAATACAATTTATTATCAAAAATTTCATTTAAAAAAATATTTTTGCGAATATCATGAGGTCGTGCTAGAGATGAGGAAAAGAAACATTATTTAAAGGGAATGTAGCGCACAGCCAATCAATCTGTATTATTGAGTTCTGCAAAAGTTGGAAAAGAATTATCAAAATCGGATGACTTATGTCTGAGCAGTAAAGGTGTTCTATACTTTACAACTATCTTCTGTCTTAACACAGGTAAACAACAATGGCACAACACGTCATAGCTGTCAAGGTCAAATGGAAGTCAAGGATGAGATGGAGTTCCGTGTTCTTTTAAGGAACATATTTAACGCACATTTCGATGTCCGAGAAACAGAATGTTGTGACTGCTGATGAGTATCACGCCAACAGTACATGATGAGTATCACGCCAACAGTACATGATGAGTATCACGCCAACAGTACAATGATGAGTATCACGCCAACAGTACATGATGAGTATCACGCCAACAGTACATGATGAGTATCACGCCAACAGTACATGATGAGTATCACGCCAACAGTACATGATGAGTATCACGCCAACAGTACAAAAGAAAAAATTGGGCAAAGTTGCTGGCTTGACAGGCTGATCATTTTGGGTCATTTTCAAAATGAGTGAGAATGTATTATTTATGCGTGTGAGCGCGATTTAAGTCGAAATGCATGTGTCTCACTGCCAATGCGTGAGACTTGACAGGTATGACCTGCATATACTGTAAACCAATCAGGATGCCGCCTAATGAGGCTTGTTAGTCACTAGAATTATTTCGTGGATATTATGAAGTTATTTAACAGCGTTGAGTACAATACTGAATTATATTGGACGAGTACCCAGAAGACATAATCTATATTTGGACGAAGCATAGCCGAGTCCAAATATGGATTCTGTCTGCTGGGTACGAGTCCAACTGAATTCAGTATTGTACTCAACACTGTTAAATGACCTCTTTATTTCACACCTCACTAATCCAACCAAACTTTGCATATTTGCATTCCGACTTGATATTTTTGATATTAATTAAACAGAGCAAAAACAATACATTTTTTTCACATTTTATATTAAATTAATAAAATGTAATTTGAAAAACAAATGTAAAGTTTCAAAACGGTACTTTTTCAAGTCAATTTCAACTAAAATAAAATTGTGAGTAACTTATAGACCAGGGCCCTGTTTTATGAAACAACTTACGACCAGTTCATTTTTTTATACATGTGATATTTGTGCACTACATGCACACATAATTGTCTACATTGATGCTTAGGCAAAAAAAAGTGAACGATTTTAAAATGTGAAACTTATCGTAAGATGTTTAATAAAACAGGCCCCAGAGAGATATGTAATAGTCGCAACGTATGACCCTGTCCTTAAATGTGTAATCCTGAATTTGTTGGAGACACACCAACTATAAATAATACACAGTGACACACACATACAGCTTCACTCTTTAGCCAGTAGATATAAACATTTTATTCAATGGTCAGCTAAAACAATGTGCCGTTAATATCTCCACTTCATATTGTTATCTTAACAAAATGTAGCCCTGAATGTTGCAATGATCTGTTACAACAAGAGCTGTCAATTAACAGAGCGCTCATCTTTTCGAGGCCTTGTCTATTTATTGGGAAACTAAGTTTAACAATAGGTCAATGACCTTGAAGCTCTACTGATTGATTTTGATTTCAGGAAGTAGTCGCTACAAACTTGTTTTTTAAAATCTATTTTTAGACGTGGCAGCCATCTTGAATTTCCGGCTGACCTGAAATTTTGCTAGGATCAATTAGACATCAAGAGCAACATTGCTGTGAAGTTTCATGAAAATCCGTCAAGTAGTTTCAGAAGAGTAGCCGCTACAAGTTTTCTATATATAACTCTATGTAAACAAAGATGGCCACTGACAGCCATGTTTAACATTGAATCAAAATAATGTTCGACTTGGATAACCATCATGTCATGCTGATCATTTTAGAAAAAGTCCCATATCAATATCTCTTATAGTTTTCAAGAAGTAGTCGCTACAAACTTATTTTTTAAAAATCTATTTTTAGCCATGGCAGCCATCTTGAATTTCCGGCCGACCTGAAATTTTGCTAAGATCAATAAGACATCAAGAGCAACATTCGTGTTAAGTTTCACAAAAATCCATCAAGTAGTTTCACAGGAGTAGTCGCTACAAGTTTTCATTATATAACTCTATGTAAATAAAGATGGCCACTGGCAGCCATGTTTAACGTCGAATCAAAATAATGTTCGACTCGAATAACCATCATGTCATGCTGATCATTTTAGAAAAAGTCCCATATCAATATCACTTATAGTTTTCAAGAAGTAGTCGTTACAAACTTATTTTTTAAAAATCTATTTTTAGCCGTGGCGGCACTCTTGAATTTCCGGCCGACCAGAAATTTTGTTATGATCAAATAGACATCAAGAGCAACATTCCTGTGAAGTTTCATGAAAATCTGTCAAGTAGTTTCAGAGAAGTAGTCGCTACAAGTTTTCATTATGTCGGTACAAACTTGTATTTTAAAACTCTATTTTTAGCTTTGGCAGCCATCTTGGATTTCACATCAACATGAATTTTTTCTAGAATCAACTAGACTTTATGGGCAACATTTCTGTAAAGTTTCATGAATATCCATCCAGTAGTTTCAGAGGAGTAGTCGCTACAAATAAAAGTTTACGGACAGACAGACGGACGACGGACACCGCACCATGGCATAAGCTCTGCCGATCTCTGATCAGTCGAGCTAAAAAAGGGACATAATTCTGCAAAATTCATACCAGATTTATGGCCCTTGTTTGTACGATTTCCTCTTAAGAAAGTGAGTGAGTGAGTGTTTCCTGAAATTCTGGCAAGCAGATTCTGAGATATGAGCTTACCGACAAATATTAATCTCAAAATTGACAAAGTACAAAAAGGGGCATAACTTTGCAAAAATAGTTGACTAGCACGTGGCATGATATCTGGTTGACTAGCACGTGGCATGATATCTGGTTGACTAGCACGTGGCATAATATCTAGTTGACTAGCACGTGGCATCATATCTGGTTGACTAGCACGTGGCATGATATCTGGTTGACTAGCACGTGGCATGATATCTGGTTGACTAGCACGTGGCATCATATCTAGTTCACTAGCACGTGGCATCATATCTAGTTCACTAGCACGTGGCATGATATCTAGTTGACTAGCACGTGGCATGATATCTAGTTGACTAGCACGTGGCATGATATCTAGTTGACTAGCACGTGGCATGATATCTAGTTGACTAGCACGTGGCATGATATCTAGTTGACTAGCACGTGGCATCATATCTAGTTGACTAGCACGTGGCATGATATCTAGTTGACTAGCACGTGGCATGATATCTAGTTGACTAGCACATGGCATGATATCTGGTTGACTAGCACGTGGCATGATATCTGGTTGACTAGCACGTGGCATGATATCTAGTTGACTAGCACGTGGCATCATATCTAGTTGACTAGCACGTGGCATGATATCTGGTTGACTAGCACGTGGCATGATATCTAGTTGACTAGCACGTGGCATTATATCTAGTTCAGTAGCACGTGGCATGATATCTAGTTGACTAGCACGTGGCATGATATCTTGTTGACTAGCACGTGGCATGATATCTAGTTGACTAGCACGTGGCATGATATCAAGTTGACTAGCACGTGGCATGATATCTAGTTGACTAGCACGTGGCATGATATCTAGTTGACTAGCACGTGGCATGATATCTAGTTGACTAGCACGTGGCATGATATCTAGTTGACTAGCACGTGGCATTATATCTAGTTGACTAGCACGTGGCATGATATCTGGTTGACTAGCATGTGGCATGATATCTAGTTGACTAGCACATGGCATGATATCTGGTTGACTAGCACGTGGCATGATATCAAGTTGACTAGCACGTGGCATGATATCTAGTTGACTAGCACGTGGCATGATATCTAGTTGACTAGCACGTGGCATGATATCTAGTTGACTAGCACGTGGCATGATATCTAGTTGACTAGCACGTGGCATGATATCTAGTTGACTAGCACGTGGCATGATATCTGGTTGACTAGCATGTGGCATGATATCTAGTTGACTAGCACGTGGCATGATATCAAGTTGACTAGCACGTGGCATGATATCTAGTTGACTAGCACGTGGCATGATATCTAGTTGACTAGCACGTGGCATGATATCTAGTTGACTAGCACGTGGCATGATATCTAGTTGACTAGCACGTGGCATGATATCTAGTTGACTAGCACGTGGCATGATATCTGGTTGACTAGCATGTGGCATGATATCTAGTTGACTAGCACATGGCATGATATCTGGTTGACTAGCACGTGGCATGATATCAAGTTGACTAGCACGTGGCATGATATCTAGTTGACTAGCACGTGGCATGATATCTAGTTGACTAGCACGTGGCATGATATCTAGTTGACTAGCACGTGGCATGATATCTAGTTGACTAGCACGTGGCATGATATCTAGTTGACTAGCACGTGGCATGATATCTGGTTGACTAGCATGTGGCATGATATCTAGTTGACTAGCACATGGCATGATATCTGGTTGACTAGCACGTGGCATGATATCTAGTTGACTAGCACGTGGCATGATATCTAGTTGACTAGCACGTGGCATGATATCTAGTTGACTAGCACGTGACATGATATCTAGTTGACTAGCACATGGCATGATATCTAGTTGACTAGCACGTGGCATGATATCTAGTTGACTAGCACGTGGCATGATATCTAGTTGACTAGCACATGGCATGATATCTGGTTGACTAGCACGTGGCATGATATCTAGTTGACTAGCACGTGGCATGATATCTAGTTGACTAGCACGTGGCATGATATCTAGTTGACTAGCACGTGGCATGATATCTAGTTGACTAGCACATGGCATGATATCTATTTACACTAGATTTATGTGTGAAATTGTACTGAGTTCTGGCAGGTGGTTTATGAGATATTTTTAACCCCAAAATTACAAAGTACAAAAAGGGGCATTTAAGGTTATTTTGAGCTGCCCCAGAGAGCGGCAGAATACAAAGAACCAGGCCCTACTCTTACACTATCAAACAAATACCTATATGGGTCTTTGATTTGATTGATTTTATAAACATATTTTATTGCCAATAATTTTACATACAGAATAATATCCACATATATATACAATAGAAATATTATAATGATAAATGGGTCGGGTAACAAATTCTACCAACATTAATTTAAACTCTTCCCAGAATGGGTCTTTAAAGAGGCACTACCTATATCTACGCGATTTTTAATGTAAAATATTAAATACTCAATATTACTGCATTTATATGTATACAAAGCTATTTTATGAGTATTCTAAGAAAAAACATGGTTCGTATTCCAGTTCTGTAAATTATTAATTATGATCAAAACAATATCTTGAATAAAATGCTGCCCAGCCGTTTATTCCTGCCGGAGAACTACGAGTTTTTACGATTTTCTCGGACATGCGCAATGTGATTACAAACTATTCGGCGCAGTTCCGATAGCAAACGAATCGATCGGAACTCTTCGCTAATCAGACGAAGTAGTTCTGATTGTAAACGAATAAGATCGGAAAATCTCCGCAATCGGCTTGTCTAAAACAATTACGAATACAATTTCAAAAATCCGATCTTTTCAATCCTTTTTTCCCCAACAAAATGCATATTACACTGGGTGAAATTATTGCCATTTACCTTTTTCATAGTCCTCTTTATAATTAAGTAAAGTTTATATCAATTGGTGGACAAAAAGATATAGGTAGAGCCTCTTCAAGCCTCCCCCACCCCCACCCCCACATCCCACCCCCATCTGACAGTAAGGCTATGGGAGGTGTCCTGGCTAAGTAACATAAGTAACCCAGTGGCACCAAAAGTAACCCAGTGGCACCAAAAGTAACACAGTGACCCAGTGGCACCAAAAGTAACCCAGTGGAACCAAAAGTAACCCATTGGTACCAAAAGTAACTCAGTGACCCTGTGGCACCAAAAGTAACCCAGTGACCCAGTGGCACAAAAAGTAACCCAGTGGCACCAAAAGTAACCCAGTGACCCAGTGGCACCAAAAGTAACCCAGTTGCACCAAAAGTAATCCAGTGGCCCAGTGGCACCAAAAGTAACCCAGTGATACCAAAAGTAACCCAGTGGCACCAAAAGTAACCCAGTGGCACCAAATGTAACCCAGTGGTACCAAAAGTAACCCAGTGGCACCAAAATTAACCCAGTGACCCAGTGGCACCAAAAGTAACCAAGTGACACAGTGGCACCAAAAGTGACCCGGTGGCACCAAAACGTAACCCAGTGGCACCAAAAGTAACTCAGTGGCACCAAAAGTACCCAGTGGCACCAAAAGTAACCCAGTGGCACCAAAAGTAATCCAGTGGCACCAAAAGTAATCCAGTGGCCCACTGACACCAAAAGTAACCCAGTGGCACCAAAAGTAACCCAGTGGCACCAAAAGTAAGTAACCCAGTGGCACCAAAAGTAACCCAGTGGCACCAAAAGTAATGCAGTGGCCCAGTGACACCAAAAGTAACCCAGTGGCACCAAAAGTAATCCAGTGGCCCAGTGGTACCAAAAGTAATCCAGTGGCCCAGTGGCACCAAAAGTAATCCAGTGGCCCAGTGGCACCAAAAGTAATCCAGTGGCTTGTACCCACAATCACGCTTTCCACTGGGCCACCAGGCCACTGAAGCACTAATCTAAAAACAACCAATCAGTAATTATCAGTAATTATCATTTATTATAGAATAAAAACAAACATGAAGTAGACTGAGACAGACCAGTAAAAATATTCAAGACTGACTTACGACTTGAGATCATTCTGCTCTATCCATTTCTGTACATCACTGTTTGTCCAACTTCTCACGGTTTTCACAACTGCCTTGGATACGACAGAGGTAGTCATAGTTGAAGGATGACTACCAGGTGACGAGTCCACATTGTCGTAGGATGTGACAACAGTTGGTGGATGGTGAGCCTACAGAACGGCAAAAAGTATTATTGAGACAAGAAGTGACGATAAAAAGATAATCTATACCTATATGTTGGGAGTATGTGTGATAACTAACCAGACAGTATGATCTATGCCTAATTTGCTTGCGTGAAATAAACTGATAACTGGCCAAAACAGTAAAATCTATGCCTTGTTTGCTTGCATGAAAAAAATTATAACTGACCAGACAATAACATCTATACCTAGTTTGCTTGCATGAAATAAAATGATAACAGACCAGACAGTAAAATCTATTACCTAGTTTGCTTGCATGAAATCAAACAAGAGCTGTCGCAGTGCAGCTCGACTATTCGATTTTTAGTAGAATAATAAATTATATAGCTAGTATATACCATCAAACAAGGCTAAAACAATTTGGGGTGGGGTTGTGGGGCGCAACATAGCTATGTGCAAGAACTGACCAAAACAACACAAATATGTAAAAAAAAAAAAAAAAAAGAGTTTCAAGTGGGGTGGTGGGGGGATGTGGAGTGGGGGGAGGGAGTGGGGGCGGAGGAGGGAGCCCATGCCCATGGGTGAAGTATTAATAAGATGCATAATTCTATAAAAAATTCCAAACCAAAATTATAGATATATACATGCTTACATACAAACCTAGAACTGCCTTTACTGCACATTTTATGGGCCATCACAATTTGGGTTCCGTGGGAGTCCAGAATTTGCAGAAGACAAAATTACTTAGCAAACCCTTTACAAAATACTATAAGGAAACCAATTTCCAAATTTAGTTCAGCTAGGACAAGAAATGTAAGAGATATAGACCTGTAACACAGCTTACAAGCAAAATTTTATGTGAAACAGACACATTTTAAGAGCTTAGGTTCCATGGGAGCCCAGGGGTTACAGGAACCAAAATTACTTAAGCGGCCCTTAAGATAATGCTATAAGGAAGCTAATGGCCAAATCTGGTTGTGCTAGGTTAAGAAATGTAAGAGATATAGACTTGTAAACACAACTTACACGCCGACGCCGACACCGGGGTGATTACATAAGCTCTCTTATTCTTCGAATAGTCGAGCTAATGATAACTGACTAGACAATAAAATCTATGCCTTGTTTGCTTGCATGAAATATTAAACTAATAACTGACCACATGGTATAATCTATGGCAAGTTTGCTTGCTAACAGACCAGACTGTAAGATCTATACCAAGTTTGCTTGCATGAAATAAACTGATAACCAAGTTTCTTTATATTTGGAAATAATTTTAATAGAAGAAGTTATTTGCTTCATTCCCTTATATAAATGTAAAATTCACATTACGATGCCAAAGTCATCTTGCGCATGAAAAACACTTATGTACATCTAATTTTATTAGGCATGGTATTCCAGTGTGGCAGCACTATAAAGAAACCATTGAGTTCGCTGCTTCAAGTAGACATATCATCACATCACACAACACACAGATAAAAGTCCAGACATTGTGCCTATAATCGTCGGGTAGGACGCCTGTCGTAGGTGGAAGGACTATAATCCTTAGAAATACACACACACACTTAACACCAAAACATGCATTTTGAAAGCAATGGCATTTCAGAATGTCCTTTACTTTGGTTTATTTTTTGTAATGTTTGCCAAGATGGATGACGGGCAGCATCGAAAACATTGTTTTTTTGCAGTAACCATATAACGTAACCAAGTGTCAATTAACCCTTAACCTGCTACATATATATACCGGTAATGGACTGTTCTTTCTCTGAATTAAGACCATTCCATTTATTTGACAAAGGAGTTCGCAGGCTGATCTGGGTTTACAATGGACGCAAAGGCTCTTATAGTCGTGCTTAGCCTGTTGAAGGTTAAATCCAACAAGCATTTTCGAAGAAAATTATTTGTTTGATATTTCCCTATATTACTCTGGGTAAAATTTCCAAAATTCTGAGTGGCCATTTTGAATATATAGGATGACGAAAGACACAAATTTGATCGCGGTTGACCCAAGGAACTTTATATCACAAGAAACAGAGGTTTTAGAAGAGATTTCATTTGAAATGTCCTTTATTCTTGAATATTTTTGTAATGGCTGCCATTTTGGAAAATATGCTTTGATGAACACAATCTGAAACGTCTGAAAACACATTGTGGTTAATTTTCATTAAAATATACCAGTTTTATAGGAAATGTTTTTATATTTTCCTATATAAATCTATGTGAAATTGGCATAGCTCTGGCCACCATCTAAAATATTTGACTTAAAAAGCAAACTTGATTGTTAGTAATAGTGTAGAAATGAAAAAAATCTATTAGACAATACCCAATATATTGCTGCCAAGTTTAAAGTCCATATTCCGCCATCGACAGGCAAATTTTACAACAGATGTACACCATTTTCTAAACTTACTGATGACATATATATATATTACATATTTTAAGAATCCGAACTCTATAGACACAAAATAAACGGCTTTACCAAGCCAGGCCAAACCTCAAACTGGAGCTTCGAATTAAGAGTTACCAACTCTTAATTCATTTTAAGCATATTTAATCACTGGTATTTTTAGAACTCCTGAATAAATCTATATTTGGAACAGGCACATATACATTATTCTATGCCCTGAACACCTGGATAGATTTTGATAAACAGTTTTGTAGTGTAATTTTGACATTAAATGATTATTTGGCAGGTTAGTTTCTTTAATAAAATATGTTGATTTATCTCCTTAAGCAAAGTAAAGCGTTGAGCTCAGTGAAGTGAGCTCAACAATAAAGGGAGATAATAATAAAGACTTACAACTGATGCCGTTTCCGGTGTTATCTCCCCTGTCTGTGACTGTCGACCCATCATGATTGTCAATTCTTTCAGCAGTCCCACCATTTTATCCTCAAATGGATATTTCCCACTAAACTCATAAAACAACTTTGCCCCACAGATAAATCCCAGCCAGCCATCGGGCATGTAACCACGTTCCATCTTGAGGGGAACTATTTTCTTCTGTTTTTGAAATGCATATTCTGCCTCTGTTAAAACATGCAGATATATATATCCATATATACAATAACAAACACATGTGTTAGATCAGAAACATGTGAGCTATATAGAATAACATATGCTATGTTATGCACAAAAATATATGTTATGTTATGCACAATAACATATGCTATGTTGTGCACATGCTAGGTTATGTACCAATAACAATCTATGGTATGCACCAACAACATATACAATGCTATGCACCAATAACACATTATGGTATGCACCAATAACATATGTTAAGCTATGCAGCAATAACATGCTATGACATGCACCAATCACATATGCTATACTATGCATAAGTAACATGCTATGCACAAATAACATGCTATGCTATGCACAAATAACACACTATGCTATGCACAATAACAAGTTTTAGTATGCACCAATAACATATGCTGTGCCATATATAAAAAATATGTACAGTGTAATGCACCAATAACATCATACACTATGTATCAATAACATCATACACTATGTACCATTAACATCATACACTATGTACCAATAACATCATACACTATGTACCAATAACATCATATAATATGTACCCATAACATCATACACTATGTACCAATAACAGCATACACTATGTACCAATAACAAGCAATGTTATATACCAAATACAAGCTATGCTATGCACCAATACCAAGATGTGGTATAAAGCAATAACATAAAATGATATTCACCAATAGCATATGATATGCTATTTGCCAATAACAGATGCTATGTTATGCATCAATAACAAATAATGAAATGCACCAGCAAGAAAATATGCTATAATAATGTAACATATGTTATGCTTTGCAACACTACCAGATGCTATGTTGAGCACCAATAACATATGACATGTTATTCATCAATAACATATGTTATTCACCAATAACATATATTATGTTATTGTTATTCACCAATAACATATGATATGTTATTCATCAATAACATGTGTTATTCACAAATAACACATTATATGCTATTCACCAATAACATGATATTGAACAATTACAGATTATATGTTATTCACCAATAACTTACACATGACTGCCGTTTAGCCAATAAAAACTACGTATTTAATTATATATAATAATATGAACTATTGACTTTAGAATGTTTCCTATCCGGTTCAATCTGGTTTTGCGGTCAAGTCTTTTTTTGAGAATGATGTTACGTTTTCCCATGAAGTGACGTCATGCATGTAAATAAGTAAGCAAAAAGTAAGCCAACTAATGGAGTTTATACGATAAAATATAATAAAACAATTATCTACTTCTGTTTCAGTAAATGAATGACTACTGACCCTCAGCAGTAAACTATTGACCTTGACTTTGTCTCGGTCAACAGTTTACTGCTTCGGGTCAATAGTCACTCCCTTGGATGAATAGTTTTAACCATTGACTGAAACAGAAGTAGATAGTTATTCACCAGATACAACTATCTATTTCTGTTGAGGTCAATGGTTAAAACTATTCATCCAAGGGAGTGACTATTGACCCGAAGCAGTAAACTATTGACAGAGATGAAGTCAAGGTCAATAGTTTACTGCTGAGGGTCAATAATCATTCCAGAGGATGAATAGTTTTAATTATTATATATCATTTTAAATACATAGCTTTCATTGGCTAAAAGGCAGTCACGTGTAAGTCATTAGTATGATCTATTGACTTTAGAACATTTCCTATCCGGTTCAATCTGGTTTTACGGTCAATAGTCTTTTTTTACAGATCAATAGTCTAAGAATGACGTTACGCTTCCCCTCGACTGCATCTTGGTCAATAGTTCACTGCTGAGGGTCAATAGTCATTCCCTTGGATGAATAGTTTTAACCATTGATTTCAACAGAAGCAGATAGTTGTATATAATTACAAAATACTGGTTAAAATTATATGCAACTAGCGATACGAAATACACAAAGATAGTTTATAATGTGTTAAGAAACGATGATGAAAGGCAAATAAATAAAATAAACTGGATCTCGCAAATTAGACATTTGTTATCAACACTGGGTTATTATGAAGTATGGCTAGCTCAGGGAGTTGGTGATAGGGACTTGTTTCTCACTGTTTTCAAACAACGCATCGAGGACGTATTTATTCAAGGTTGGAATACGCAATTAAACGATTCTACTAGAGCATTATTTTATAGGACAATTGCAGTCTTTAAATACCAACCATATCTTGATATCTTAAATAACTCCAAATTACGCTATGCTTTTTCAAGACTTAAGACTCTCTTCTCACAGATTGGAAGTAGAGTGCGGACGTTGGAGAAAGCCTATAAGTGTGCCTTTTCATGAAAGGACATGCAGACAATGCCAGTGCCTTGAAGACGAATATCATTTCGTTATTGATTGCAAAAATTATACAGAATTAAGAAAATCGTACATAAAGCAATATTATTGGAAAAAACCAAACTACATGAAGTTCGTTCAATTATTAAATAGCGAAAACAAAATCGAAGTGATGAAATTAGGATTATATGTATATAAGGCTTTTGATATTAGAACTGTTTTGAACAAATATTGAACACAATTAAATCTATTTATCGCTGAAATTCAAAAATAGGATTTGTATAAGTATTGTATTTTAACACTTAATATGTGTAGTATATCTCTCCGTGTGGAAATGTGGCTGTGTTGCTTCTATTCCATGAAATACAGATAGTAGTATTTGTTTAAGAGTAAGATAACGATTTATACTTCCAAATGAAAATATAACAAATAAAAACAAAATCTCTCCCAAATGGATAACCACTAAAATTCGGTTACATTTTACTGGTCAAATTAATTTCAACGTATAGTAAACTTGCTAACACATACGTTTAACTTTTGTTTCATTATCCTCGTAATAGTACCGAATGTATTCTATGGTATTGCAATGCTTTGTTATTTCTATGTACATGTACTAACAACATGCCATCTAACCACATTTATTTGTATCTATTATGTAAACATGTTCATGGGCCATATTTGGCTTAAAACAATAAACAATTATATATATATTATTTACTGAAACAGAAGTAGATAGTTGTTTTATTATATTGAATCGTATGAACTTCATTAGTTTGCTTACTTTTTGCTTACTTGTTTACATGCATGATGTCACATCATGGGAAAGCCTTATGTTATACACAGACTATTGATCTGTAAAACAAGACTATTGACTGTAACACCAGATTGAACCGGATAGGAAACGTTCTAAAGTCAATAGTTCATACTCATGACTTACACGTGACTGCCCTTTAGCCGTATTTAAAATGATATATAATAATATATGCTATTCACCAATAACAGATGCCATGATATTCACCAATAACAGATGCTATGCTATTCACCAATAACAGATGTCATGCTATTCACCAAAAACAGATGCTATGCTATTCATCAATAACAGATGCCATGCTATTCACCAATAACAGACGCTATGCTATTCATCAATAACAGATGCCATGCTATTCACCAATAACAGATGTCATGCTATTCACCAATAACAGATGCTATGCTATTCACCAATAACAGATGCTATGCTAATCACCAATAACAGATGTCATGCTATTCACCAATAACAGATGTCATGTTATTCACCAATAACAGATGCCATACTATTCACCAATAACAGATGCCATGCTATTCACCAATAATAGAAATAACAGATGATATGCTATTCACCAATAACAGATGCCATGCTATTCACCAATAACATATGCCATGCTATTCACCAATAACAGATGCCATGCTATTCACCAATAACAGATGCCATGCTATTTGCCAATAACAGATGCCATGCTATTCACCAATAACATATGCCATGCTATTCGCCAATAACATATGCTATGCTATTTGCCAATAACATATGATATGCTATTCACCAATAACATATGCCATGATATTTGCCAATAACATATGCTATGCTATTCACCAATAACATATGCCATGCTATTCGCCAATAACAGATACCATGCTATTCATCAATAACAGATGCCATGCTATTCACCAATAACAGATGCCATGCTATTCACCAATAACAGATGTCATGTTATTCACCAATAACAGATGTCATGCTATTCACCAATAACAGATGCCATGCTATTCACCAATAACAGATGCCATGCTATTCACCAATAAAGGATGCCATGATATTCACCAATAACAGATGCCATGCTATTCACCAATAACAGATGCCCTGCTATTCACCAATAACAGATGCCATGCTATTCACTAATGAGACACATCTAAACATTGACATTGACGAAACAGAATCACAAATTATTTAGTTATTTAATTTTAATCTTATATTTATAAGTAAATAATTATATCTATCTACTTATACTGTAATACCCTCTTTCAATCGATGTAGATTAATAAGCAAGGATCGAACCCACAACCTTTCAACCTGAAGTCCTACTCACTTCAACTGTACCACATACTCAACAGATATGAAAAAGCGTACAAGATACCAACATTAAAACAGTAACTTACCAGCTCTGCAGTTTGGACTGTTTTTGTATTTCTGGGACATACACATAAGTATTATTTTAGCTCCCTCTACAGCATCAGCCATGGATTGCAGAGTAGACCCGCCCATCTGGTCTATGTCCATCCAAACCTACAGTGTGAATACAAAAGTTGTGGTCGTTATTCTGACACATGAACTGGAGAGTGAACCATAGTGTATACAAAGTTGTAGACATTATTTGAACTCATGGATTTGGATAATGAACTAGTCCACCTACAGGGTGTATACACTGTTGTAGACATTATTTTAACAGAACCAGTCCACCTACAGGTTGTATACAAAGTTGTGGACATTTTGTTACTATTTCACATACCATATTTTCCCCTTTAATATTTTAATGCTCACCAAAGTTACAAAGATTATTATTGATGAAGATAACTTTCTTTCTTATATGGCATCCACAACATACACTTTAAGTTATTATTGTATTTTATAATGGATAGTTATTTGAAAATTAAGGTTTTGGATTGTATGCAGTTGTTGAGAAAGTGATCTAAACGCAACAGTTAAACTCAATGTTAAAATTATTAAGTTGACATCTGGCCTTTGCCTCGATGGTCAATGTCATCAGCATTTGCTAAGTCAGGTTGAACCGTACAATTCAGCTATTTATGTAACATTGTGCCAAAACCACACCACTGTAAGTCAGGTTGAGCTGTACAATTCAGCTATTTATGTAACGTTGTGCCAAAACCACACCACTGTAAGGTCACATTAGAGATCAAAGGTCAAATTAGTCAAAATCGAATGGCATCATTGTAAAGCCAATTACTTTGATGTCGTTGTTTTTTGGCTCTTGAAGAGCATTGGTACAGCAGTAATATATACCATCTGGATAAGTATTTCTTCATAAATACATTATCCCTACCTTATGGCCTGCTCCTTTAAGCCTGTCCCTAATTTTTATCAACGTCGGTTGATCGGCCCACTGATATGAGATCATTATGTGACCTTCATCCTCCGCATCATCATCCTTTTGACTACTCCTTCGTTTTTTTGCTGTTCGTGCACGCTTTTCTGTAGAATGGGAAGTCAAAGCCTGACCTGAAAATACACAAAATTAAGAATAGTTTAAAAACTTTGTTACCAAGTACTCTACATTTTAAAGATATTTCTTGTCAATTAATTTTATTTGATTATATTTGAAAGAACAACAATGTTAATATGTTTTATTACTTCCTAGATTTCTAGGCCAGTACAGGGAAATGCTTATGGCTCACAAAAATCATTGTTGAAATCCAAATGTTCACAGTTGAACAAGAGGCCTATGAGGGTCTGTGGATGCTCTACTAGCTAACATGTCTCTTATATCAGGGGATTTCATCAAATTCCCTACAGTACTTTCATGACTCTTATATCAGGGGATTTCATCAAATTCCCTACAGTACTTTCATGGCTCTTATATCAGGGGATTTCATCAAATTCCCTACAGTACATTCATGACTCTTATATCAGGGGATTTCATCAAATTCCCTAGAGTACTTTCATGGCTCTTATACTGGGGATTTCATCAAATTCCCTACAGTACATTCATGTCTCTTATATCAGAGGATTTCATCAAATTCCCTACAGTACTTTCATGGCTCTTATATCAGGGGATTTCATCAAATTCCCTACAGTACATTCATGTCTCTTATATCAGGGGATTTCATCAAATTCCCTACAGTACTTTCATGACTCTTATATCAGGGGATTTCATCAAATTCCCTACAGTACTTTCATGGCTCTTATATCAGGGGATTTCATCAAATTCCCTACAGTACTTTCATGGCTCTTATATCAGGGGATTTCATCAAATTCCCTACAGTACATTCATGTCTCTTATATCAGGGGATTTCATCAAATTCCCTACAGTACTTTCATGGCTCTTATATCAGGGGATTTCATCAAATTCCCTACAGTACTTTCATGGCTCTTATATCAGGGGATTTCATCAAATTCCCTAGAGTACTTCCATGCCTCTTATATCAGGGGATTTCATCAAATTCCCTAGAGTACTTTCATGGCTCTTATATCAGGGGATTTCATCAAATTCCCTACAGTACTTTCATGTCTCTTATATCAGGGGATTTCATCAAATTCCCTAGAGTACTTCCATGGCTCTTATATCAGGGGATTACATCAAATTCCCTACAGTACTTCCATGGCTCTTATATCAGGGGATTACATCAAATTCCCTACAGTACTTCCATGGCTCTTATATCAGGGGATTACATCAAATTCCCTACAGTACTTTCCAAGTTATGGCGGAGACACAAGTTTGCCTAATTTGACCTTTGACCTCTAATGTGACCTTGGCTTCTGAGGTACAGACATGATTTTTATGAGTGACACACCTTCTCATAATGTAAAAATTTCTGTGTACTTTTATCAAAAGTTCGGTATGACAAGATGAAACATTTAGACCCTATCATCAAAGCAAAATATAGAATAATTATTAAACAAAATCAAGGACCATAACTCCAGTGGTTTACACATCTGCCTGAGCTTTATTGACATCAAGAATCTGGCAAAGTCTGGTAAAGATCAGACAAAAAGTGAAGGCCCTATCTTCTTAATAATGCAAATTATAGCATATAAATGTAAGAAAATCAAGGGCCCTAACTCCAGTGTTTCTGGGTTTTATAACTTGTCCGCGTTTCATTGATATTAACAATATGACAAAGTTTGGTAAAGACTGGAAGAAAAATGAACTCTCTATCGTGTTAACGAGGCAAAAGTTAAGGGACAGACTGCAGATGACAAAGATCGACTCCTTTGGTCAGTAAAGCTAAAAATAGCAATTTCTTTCTCCCATTTATGAAATACTATAAAATTATTTGTTTTCCTTGAACACACCTTGTCTTATATTTTATCACGTTACGTCCCCTGCATACTATACCTACTTTATAAAGGGAGCGAGTCACAGCACTATTGTAGGTATGGTATGTAAAACCATGAGCTATGATTCTCAAACTTGGTGATTGTACCCAATTGAGGCTTTTGATTGGGCTGTTTAGACAAGATATTTATAATAGATTAGAACTTGAAAAACGGTTGAATTGTTACGATATGACTGTACAGTTAGGAATAACTCTGCTGAGAGGAAATGTGTCACATACAAGCAGATAATGTGTACTCCTACGAGAATTGAACCTTACGGTTTAAACCAATGCAATTCCATAACAGTATTCAAGTCCATTCTCAGCACACCCCTTAGCGCCCATTATCTTGAACGGTCTTTTATGATGTTGGACATGTACAGGGTGCCATTTAACATAAGTTATCCCTGATGTAGATTGTAAATAAGTCACTTTAAATAGCATTTTTAAAAATATTTCATTGTCAAAAATTGTCCCTTTAAACCTTGACAACTCACCAATTTCTTTGTACTTTTCCGAATTTTGGAGATGGTTTCTCAAAGTCCACAATGCTCCGTTACACATGCGTTTAAGTTTGGCATTCGGTGAACTCTTGAGTTCCAGTAACAGGTCAACTGCACCAAGTTTACTTTCAACTATCTTTTTTCCGTTTTCTTCATCAAATGCCAACGCCCATATCGCCCCTACACTTTCTGAAATTTACAGGTAATGCATACAGGGTACACACAGGGTTTAAATTATTTTAATATATCTACTTAATACAATTACATGTAACACGTCTCATAATGGTACCGAGTAACGGCCCAGTGCTCCAGATAATGGTACCGAGTAACGGCCCAGTGCTCCAGATAATGGTACCGAGTAACGGCCCAGTGCTCCAGATAATGGTACCGAGTAATGGCCCAGTGCTCCAGATAATGGTACCGAGTAACGGCCCAGTGCTCCAGATAATGGTACCAAGTAACAGCCCAGTGCTCTAGATAATGGTACCGAGTAACGGCCCAGTGCTCCAGATAATGGTACCGAGTAACAGCCCAGTGCTCCGGATAATGGTACCGAGTAACGGCCCAGTGCTCCAGATAATGGAACCGAGTAACGGCCCAGTGCTCCAGTGTTCCAATATCCGATTCCTATAACTGAAGTTATTGTCCAGAAACGAAAAGTGTGACGACCAATGGGCAACAGACAATGCTGCAAGACAAAGTAAAGCCTAAGTGACCGCCAGGCACTGTCCTGTTTTAATGGGATGACAGTAGGGTAAGTGTGGGGTTTGGTGCACCCTAGAACCGGTTTAAACCCCAGTGGCCTACCTTGCCACTGACCGTTCCAAGGCGGCAGCCCTATTGTCAACCCTTCTGTGTTTGTGATGTTGTTTGCATTTATTATTACTTTTGCCTTCTTGTTTGTCTGTTTGCGTGTTTGCTCCTGTGTTTTGTGGTTGATTGTCCTCCTTGAATGCTACTTTCCCTGTCCGATCTCTTTATATTTCTTTCAAAGGCAATATAATATGGTAGTATTTGAATTGTATACTACAGTTTCTAAAACACTTGTCTAGTACCTACTTTGAGCTAGTTTTTCACCTCGCATTATAGAACTGATTTGCGTTCTAATCTCAAAGCATGTGTCGTTATTGACACTGAAGAATGCCAATCAATGAATTGAAATTTTACAATTGGAGAATACATTATTAAATTTTCTTGAATGCTATGATATAAAATGTTCTTGAAGATTTAAAAAACTCGCTAATATTGCATGTGCTAATTTCTCATGTGTCCACTTTACACCGAATTGTAAAGTGGAAACACGAGATATTAGCGAGTTTTTGAATATTTTCGGTGTACTTCAATGAACTTTCTCAATCTATGCTATTGTCGTTAACCTTTACATTTGTTAAGTTTTGTTAATTACATTTTCACACCTATGTTTTTGAACTGTGATTAATTTTTTTATTTTTCGGTATATTTCGCTGAAATTTTGTGTGAACATCAAATTAAGATGTTATTGAAAGAAAAGCATGCTACAATTGCAAGTTCTTTCTTACAGACTCAGATTTTGCAGGATAACAAAGTGGATACTTATTATTTTTGCTGAGTATATAAGCTTTTCAATCGCTTAATGGGATTAAGGCAGCTCCACGTAATGATAACTTCAGAATATCCTAGACTGCATACCCTAGCATCAATTAGATATACAAACTGCGGAACATGTTCATGATGAATCAAGTATACTATTATCTTGTTTATCAATTGAACTTAAAGTTAGCTTAGGCCAAACAAAATAATATGTGTGGTTCAGGTAAAACTGGCAAAAGAAATAGGGTAGGTAGGCTTTTTTTCTTCTTTTTTTTTTTTTTCTCAATAATGAATTTAATTCTGATAATGAATTTAATATGTTAAATTACTATGCCTTGAGTTCGATTTTTTTGCATTATCAACAAATTTATTTTCTTTTTTTCTTTCTTTTTTTTTTAATTTATGCATAAAAAGTTTTAGGGTCGGCCCCTTAAAATAGGGTCGGTCGGGTTACCTGAACCACACATATTTTTTATGTGGCCTTAGCTGAAAAAAATTATAAAATAGGTTAATAGGATAAAAACTGTCAAGGCATTTTAACGATGAAACATACGCGACTGTCCCTCTTGTTATGTTCCATGCTTATTCTGAAAATAATGGTTTTTTTTGTAAAAGCTGTTTTGCTACCCTAATCATAGACGTAAGTAGTTGACCTTTTTCTCTGAGTGATTCTTAAAATAATGCATCAACATTCGTGATGTTATATACGTGATGTAACATACGTGATGTAACATATGTGATGTAACATACGTGATGTAACATATGTGATGTAACATACGTTATCTTACACAGAATGCAGTTACAACTAGAACTATCACTGAAGGTGATGAATACCCCGCTTAAATTCTTAGTCAAACAAAGAGCATAATCCTGTAATAAATATGCATAATGTCATCAGTAGTTATGTGTATATAGTTTAGGAACAAACCATTCAAAACCGTTTGAGGAATGCATGTAATAACAAGAGAAACGCCTGTTGGCGCTAAAGCCGGGTTTTCTATAATGTGAAAGATGAGACATCTGAATAGTGTATGCAAGATGTTCACAACAGATTTTAGTTTCTTTTCAATATACAGTATTTGTGATACAACTGTTTTCAAGTTACCAACAAACTGGACGTAAACTTAAACCTAATTAATATTATGGAACCGTTTTTCTATTTTTAGTAACAGTGACATTAACCCCAATGACCTCAAATGCAATCCCAAGTTTCCTTTTCATATAATATACCTATCCAGAAAGTTTCAGGCCAATATCTCATTCTTAACTGAAGTTACTGAGCAGAAACCATTTTTTTATTTTTAGTAACAGTGACCTTGATCTTGAATGGGTTACCCAGTAACCCAAAATGCAATCCCAAGCTTGCTTTTTATATAAGCTATCTATCTAGTAAATTTTCAGTCAAATAAAGGGCCATAATAAATTACGCAATCAACAATGGTTGATGTACAGGGACATAAATAAGGTAATCAGTTGTTATGTTTATCTTAAGTTTGGGAACAACCCATTCAAAAGTGATTGAGGAATTTCAAGTAATGAACATGTGTTACGGGACAAAAATGAGTTACGCGACACGATGCGACGGGACGTTATGGACAACGTGATTCCTATATAGCCCCAAAAGCGAATCCGAAAGCTCAACCATCCGAAATTAACTACATTGAAATTATCATATGATCTGGAGATATAGAAACATTTTATCCTAAAGTGTGGTTAACTATACTAACTTATTAGTTTACATTGATTTGATTTAAAGTAGAAAGTATGTATTATGTCTATTCTTGTAAAATACTTTTTAGAATTATAAATTTTAATAAATATGTTGAATTAAGGCTATTAATTAAGTTCAAAGTGGGGTGTCTACATTTCAAAAATATGAATGTTATTGGCTGGCGTGGCGCAGTCGGTAGCGCGGCGGATTTGTAACCGGAGGCCACGGGTTCAATCCTCTGTGGTGCCACTGAGTTCCGTCGGTGTGTTCTTGGGCAAGACACTTTCCCTTAGCCTCGTCCGTCGAATGGGGACGTAAACCGGGCGGTCCCGTGTATCGGTCTATCCTCCGAGCACCTTAAAGAACCATAGGAATCTATTCGATAATAAGAGTAGGGTATGTATCCTTCCCCTCTCTCTGGGGCGGCTCTAAATAACCTATACTGTGTTGATGAGCCGTTAAACAATATTCAATTCCTGTTAACTGTACAGGTAATTATATTTTTTAAACATCAGTCAATGAATAAGCGTCACAAATCATGGTCAATACAATGAATAAAATCTTTACAATTATTATCACATGATGTGTCACTTAGCATAATTGATAGGATAATTTATATGTCTCCCGGCTATAACAAGAGCACGGGTGCCTGACACTCGCAGGCAGTGTACGTTAACCAAAATTCGAAGTTCAAAAAGGGGCATAACTGTTGTAAAATGCAAACAAATAGTTATGGAACTTAATTTTTTGGGTGATGTTATGATTATTTAGCAACTATGCTAAGTTTCAAAGCTGTAGCTGTAATAGTTACTGAAAAAAATGGACCTTAACACAACTTAACCAAAATTCTAAGTTCAAAAAGGGCATAACTTTTGCAAAATGCATAACAGAGTTACAATACTTGACTTGCTGTGTGGTGTTATGATGAAGAAACATTATGCAAAGTTTCAAAGCTGTAACTGTAATAGTTACTGAAAAAAGAGGACCGTAACGCAAAACCTTACCAATATTCTAAGTTCAAAAATGTGCATAACTTTTGCAAAATGCGCAACAGAGTTATGAAGCTTGATTTGCTGTGTGATGTAAAGATGTAGAACAACTATGCAAAGTTTCAAAGCTGTAGCTGTAATAGTTACTGAAAAAAGTGGACCTTAATGCAAAACTTAACCAAAATTCTAAGTTTAAAAAGGGCATAACTTTTGCAAAATGCACAACAGAGTTACGAAACTTGACTTGCTGTGTGGTGTTATGATGTAGAAAAATTAAAAGTTTCAAAGCTGTAGCTGTATTAGTTACTGAAAAAAGTGGATCTTAATGCAAAACACGATGTGTCACTTAGCATAATTGATAGGATAATTTATATGTCTCCCAGCTATAACAAGAGCACGGGTGCCTGACACTCGCAGGCAGTGGACGTTAACCAAAATTCTAAGAAAAAAGTGGATCTTAATGCAAAACTTAGCCAAAATTCTGAGTTCAAAAATGAGCTTACCTTTTGCAAAATGCAAAACAGAGTTATGAAACTTGATTTTCTATGTGATATTATGATGTAGAACAACTAAGCATAGTTTCAAAGTTGTAGCTGTAGGAGTTACTGAAAAAAGTGGACCTTAACACAAAAACTTAACCAAAATTCTAAGTTCAAAAAGGGGCATAACTTTAGCAAAATGTATAACAGAGTTATGAAACTTGATTTGGTGTGTGTTGTTATAATGTAGAACAACTAAGCAAAGTTTCAAAGATGTAGCTGTAAGAGTTACTGAAAAAAGTGGACCCTTACGCAAAACTTAACAAAGATTCACGCAGATGCAGCAGACGCCGATCAAGTCATGACAATAACTCATTTGTTTTTTCAAAAACAGAGGAGCTAAAAAGGATTAAGTGTGAAATACATGTTTTCATGATAACCCTAATGAAATAATTACATTTCGCTTGGATGCGAATTCATGAACACATTAATAAAGCAGAGACCCACTGATTCGCAAACTTAAGATCACGCGGAAATAGTGTGATTTACAGTTGCTAATGCTGGTTCCCTGTTTTACACAACTTCACCTGGGGCACTAGCCTACATATCACATTGTTCACCTCCGTTGCCTGTTTTACCAGATTCCACCAACAGTTCCAGGGCACCAATCTACTTACCATATTGTTAATGCTGGTTCCCTGTTTTAACCAACTTCACCTGGGGCACTAGCCTACTTACCACACTGTTCACCTTCGTTGCCTGTTTTACCAGATTCCACCAACAGTTCTAGGGCACCAATCTACTTACAATAGTGTTAATGTTGGTTCCCTGTATTATCCAACTTCATCTGGGGCACTAGCCTACTTACCACACTGTTCACCTTCATTGCCTGTTTTACCAGATTCCACCAACAGTTCCAGGGCACCAACTTCAACCAGAAGTTTTTTGTTTGCATCATTTCTTGCTAACATCCGTACAGCTGTAAACCAAAAGGAAATTATTAGATTAAATTAAAGGTCAGGAGACCTTCAAAAAGGAGTATGCCAAGTTATTTCCCTTAGATATAAAGTTATCATGTTCTGCAGCATGCCGCTTCAATCCAGATGATTAAGATTAGAGAATATGTCACATTTAGATGTTTTCAATTTAAGTCAAGGTTTTAAAATTTAACTGGATGTTAGAGTTTGTTATCCAAACTGCATGTAACAAAAATCATATTGTCTCAAGATTTTACACATCCGAAATAATTGATTGATTGGATTTTATAGTCGCACCAACAGCTAAGGTCATATGGCGACTTTCCAGCTTCCATTGGTGGAGGAAGACCCCAGGTGCCCCTGCGGGCAATTTTCGTGCACAGGCGGGCACCTGGGTAGAACCACCGACGTTCCGCAAGCCAGCTGGATAGCTTCCTCACATAAAGATTCCTAGGCCCGTGAGGGATCGAACCTACAGCGGTGAGGGGCAAGTGATTTCAAGTCAGAGACGTTAACCACTCGGCCACAGACGCAGGAACACTGTACAAAGGAATGGTTTCCATAAAAAAAGGAAAGTGCACTAAATTTTGACAAATTAAATGCCAGAATTGTCTTTGCAGTACGAAAATAATATCAACTAGAAGAGTGGTCCACAGAACACAACACGGAACACTTGTGGTCTCACACCACAATTAATTTTCCCATAGGGTTACTGTACAGCCTTTTCCAACATCTGAGCTTCAAAGCAGGGCAGCAGACATTGTTGTTGGTTTAATATCTTCAGTATAGCCAAGACCAGTAATTTAAAACAATAAAATATATAAGTTAGCCAGGTTGGTTTTTTTCCTCGCTTATGTTTTGTGAACCCTATGGAAAATACAAAATTCATACACTATCTAGCTGAATATGTGGTGCTTCGGTCAAACAATTCTGAAATTTAAATGAAACCTCATATCAACATGGGATTTTCTGTATCATCTGTCTTTTACACTGCAGATGTATGCTAAAGCAAAGAAAAGCCTATTTTTCAAACTAAATATTGCCTAAAATTGAGAAAAAATAGAATTATTTTCTGTTTTACTTTTGTCTCTAGGTCCGTGAGCTTTCAGGGGAGATAATAGAGGTGTGAGACCTTGTGTCACCTGCCATGTGCTTAATTCGGCAAGGACTGACTAGAAGGCAGTGGGTGCAATCTTTCATGACTTATGGAGCAGATTTTTTTTTAATTGTTAGAGTTTATGGGCATAACTCTGCATTGAATAACTACAAGGAAGAACTGTAATAAGTTGCATGATCATTGGTCAATATTCTGCAAAGTTATTTCATTAGATATAAAGTTGCCATTTACTGTAGCATGCCGATGGATTCTAAATGAGTGTCTCCATGGCCGAATGTTTAACGACGTTGCGTTGTAATAAGCCTTCGCCTCTCACCGCTGCGGGTTCGAATCTCACTGGGAGCTCGACTTGTAAGTGAGGAAGTGTCGATTCTTACGGATGGCGGGAGGTGTACAGTACTGGTTCTACTCAGGAAAAGTGGTCTGCCTCCACCACAAAAATTCGACCGTCATATATAACCTTACATGTGTCGAAAATGACGTAAAACACCATACAAACAAACAAATTAAGATCAGAGAATAGTCACCATTAGTTGTTTCCAATTTGTCAGTGTTTTAATTTGATGTACTTTATATCAAAATGTTAGAATCTGTTTATACACCCAAAATAGACCGGGGGCATATTGAAACGCAGAACTTTGCATATGGGCGCCCAATGGAACAGCCTGTAAATATAGCAGCCTGATTACCTTGACCTCCGAGATAATATATAGTGCCCCAACAATAGCGTAACAATGGTTTATTGCTGTGTTAAAATCAAAATAATAAATACGTACCTGTATTTTATCATTCGGATACGAGTAATTAAATACTATGCATCCGAACTCCTAACTGTATTTTATTCACCGATAAAACACAGGTACATATTTATTATTTCTTAAATACGTAATTAAATAAAGTTTATTTTCTTCTTCAACCTGAAAAAGATTTGTTAAAAAAAAAAACGAATGAAAATTCTGTATAGGCAGCTAATAGATATAAACAAAATCAGCATTAAAGTATTGTTCCCACAAAAAATGGGAAGTGCACAAATTCTGAAAAATATTTTCTTTGCAGTATAACAAATATATATATCAATGACACTTACTCAGACAGCATTCTTGGCAGGACCATCCGTTATGTCGGCGTATGTTTGTTTTCTGTGCCTTCCTCAATACTTCCAGGAGAAAGACGACAACACCCTGATTGGCACTGATTATCTCGCTCTCCTTTTCGTCAATGATAGCTGTAGGTAGATAAGTATCTTGTTGTACATGGTTTTCAGTAATTTTGTATATACATGTTTGTACATGGTTTTCTCTGATATATAGTGTATGAATGTTTGTACAGTTTTCTCAGTAACTTTAATTTGTATATAAGTGCTTGTACATGGTTTTCTCAGTAATTTTGTATATACATGTTTGTCCATGGTTTTCTCTGACATTTAGTGTATGAATGTTTGTACAGTTTTCTCAGTAACTTTAATTTGTATATAAGTGTTTGTACATGGTTTTCTCAGACATTTAGTGCATGAATGTTTGTACAGTTTTCTCAGACATTTAGTGTATGAATATTTGTGCATGGTTTTCTCAGACATTTAGTGTATGAATGTTTGTACAGTTTTCTCAGTAACTTTGTATATACGTGTTTGTACATGGTTTTCTCTGACATTTAGTGTATGAATGTTTGTACAGTTTTCTCAGTAACTTTAATTTGTATATAAGTGTTTGTACATGGTTTTCTCAGACATTTAGTGTATGAATATTTGTACAGTTTTCTCAGTAACTTTGTATATACGTGTTTGTACATGGTTTTCTCTGACATTTATGTATGAATGTTAGTACAGTTTTCTCAGTAACTTTGTATATATGTGTTTGTCCATGGTTTTCTCTGACATTTAGTGTATGAATGTTTGTACAGTTTTCTCAGTAACTTTGTATATACGTGTTTGTAGATGGTTTTCTCAGACATTTAGTGTATGAATGTTTGTACTGTTTTCTCAGTAACTTGGTATACAAGTGTTTGTACAAGGTTTTCTCAGATATTTAGTGTATGAATGTTTGTACAGTTTTCTCAGTAACTTTGTATATACGTGTTTGTACAGGGTTTTCTCAGACATTTAGAGTATGAATGTTTGTACTGTTTTCTCAGTAACTTTGTATACAAGTGTTTGTACATGGTTTTCTCAGACATTAAATGTATGAATGTTTGTACAGTTTTCTCAGTAACTTTGTATATACGTGTTTGTACACGGTTTTCTCAGACATTTAGTGTATGAATGTTTGTACAGTTTTCTCAGTAACTTTGTATACAAGTGTTTGTACACGGTTTTCTCTGACATTTAGTGTATGAATGTTTGTACAGTTTTCTCAGTAACTTTGTATACAAGTGTTTGTACATAGTTTTCTCAGAAAGTTTGTATGGATGTTTGTGCATGGTTTTCTCAGACATTTAGTGTATGAATGTTTGTACAGTTTTCTCAGTAACTTTGTATATACGTGTTTGTACATGGTTTTCTCAGTAACTTTGTATATACGTGTTTGTACAGTTTTCTCAGTAACTTTGTACATACGTGTTTGTACACGTTTTTTTCAGAAAGTTTGTATATATGAATGTTTGTGCATGGTTTTCTCAATAACTTTGTATGTAAATGTTTGTACACGGTTTTCTCCGACATTTAGTATAGAAACGTTTGTACATGGCAATCACAATGATTTTTATGTCAAAACGTCCAGATCAAATTTGTGAAATGACAAAAGGGGCATTTCAAGATTTTTTTAACAGACACCTTTCTCTTAAGGGGGCAGTCCTCAGTTTCGCATGAATGTCCATGGTGTAAATCAGAAAGGAAACAACTAAGCATCTTGTAGGTCCATGGATGGTATTAATAATAATTATGAAGTGCATGTTTACTGTTTTCTTCAGTTTGGAGTACCTATAAGTTTATTTTGATATAATGGAATATGCCTTGTTTTTTGTGTTTTTTTTGAGGCTATAAACAGAAAAATGCAAAACTAGCAAAAACTTATAAAAACTAGCACAACTGACTGATTTCCCCTCACGTGTTCATCAATTTGGACAAATCAAACGACAACCAGCTAACACATGGACGATGGACTATGCACTATTTAATAAGCTTGCCTGTCCATTGTCCAGTAGAGCTAAAGAAAAATGTGTTAAGGTTAGATTTAGGACTTGTCTGATTTGTATTAATACAAAATGAAGTCTAGTGATCAAATCTATTGGCAGATATTCTTTCTAAAATTTAAATTTCTTTTAAAGAAACTAACCCACCAAAATAAAGGCAAAAAATATGCTACAAAACCATTTATCAAAACTCTATCCCAGTGGTCATATAATAATGTATGTGTTCCAATTAAAAATATAGGATTATGCATGGGTTCTCAACATACCCGTGACTGAATATGCGTAAAATGAATAATGATTATTATTATTATTATTATTTTGGGATTTGGCTGGTTAAAGCCAGTTATATGGTGCCTATAGAGTGGATTCTCAGAACATATTTAAGTTATATGATATAATTCATCGTCAGTAGGTTTAGAAACGGTGTTTATATGTTGTTAAATCTAGCCATTGTTAATGGGATAGCTAATTTAAAGCCACAATATGTCAAACCTTAACGAAGATGATAGAGGCTTTGTGTTGAGTATTATTATATATTATCACATTGAAATTTTCATTAAATCACACAGGCTTTGTGTTGAGTATTATTATATAATGACATTGAAATTTTCATTAAATCATCATAGGCTGATGATTTAATGAAAATTTCATTGTCATATTATATAATAATACTCAAAACAAAGCCTGTATCATCTAAACAAACAGCTAAAATGGTGGCAAAACGTTTGACCAAATGGTAAGTTTCAGATTAGTTGTTTTAATTTACTTGGTGCCACTGAGTTCCGTCGGTGTGTTCTTCGGCAAGACACTTTCCCTCAGCCTCGTCCGTCGGATGGGGACGTAAACCGGGGGGTCCCGTGTATCGGTCTATCCTCAGAGCATGTAAAAGAACCATAGGAATCTATTCGATATTAAGAGTAGGGCAGGTTCCCGGATTCCTATGTATCCTTCCCCTCTCTCTGGGGCGGCTCTAAATAACATATACTGTGTTGATGAGCCGTTAAACAACATTCAATTCAATTCAATTCAATTTAATCCTTATTCTGATAGGACTGCATAATTCCCTATGTAATAAGACATCAGAATACTTTATATTCATTTTATGGGGTGAGTGGTGTTGGGGATGTGATCTCATATAGATGACTTCATTAAAACTTGCCTGCAAGACTGGCTAATATATTTATACGCAACATTTCATCTGACACCTTGAGATATGGCTGGAGCACAGCAGTGTAATCCAGACTGCGCAGACGCGAGATATTATTCTCCCGCATCGAAACGTTGTGTAGGATGGAAATTGCCCATTTTGTAACTTTCTTGATCAACGCCTGAAGAATAAAAGAAAAACAAATTGCTCGTTACACGAAACAAACTTAAACAAGAGGACTAAGTTGACCCTAAATCGCTCACCCGAGGTACATTCAAATAATCAGTTTTACAAGTGTCAATGCAGTAGGTCTGAAAATGTTGTATTTCAAAGTTATCAATCAATCTTAACATTTAAAGTTTGTTTATGCAGCAAAATACAATGTGTACATATTCACACAAACAATTGTTATACAGGTGTATGTTGTAGAATGATGGCTACAGCAAATAATGGTTGACAGAAACTACGAAAGATAACAACATTAAATGGAACAACATACAATAAGAACAGCATACTTCTATCAGGATTAATTTGTATTCATGATTATTATGGCCAGTGGTTTCAGTGAAAAAATGTTTAGTGTTCTTTTCATTGCCATAGCAACGGAATTTTGGGGTGGACCAGCTGATTTCAGCTATTTTGATGAAGCGCTACACATAAATGCTTCCTTTGAACTTTCATCAAAATTGGACAAGTCATTTTGGGGTCTATGCGTTGTAAACCTTCGCCGCTCACCGCTGCGGGTTCAAATCCCAAAGGGAGCTCGACTTGTAAGTGAGGAAGTGTCAATTCTTACAGATGGTGGGAGGTGTACAGTACTGGTTCTACCCAGAAAAAGTCTCTACCACAAAATAATTGACTGTCAAATATAACCTAACTATGTTGTTTGATTTGTTTGTTTGTTTGTATGGTGTTTTACATCATTTTCAACACATGTAAGGTTACATATGACGGTCGATTTTTTTATTGTGGTGGAGGCAGACCAGCCACTTTTTCTGGGTAGAACCAGTACTGCACACCTCCCACCATCCGTAAGAATCGACACTTCCTCACTTACAAGTCGAGCTCCCAACTTGGGATTCAAACCCGCAGCGGTGAGAGGCGAAGGTTTACAATGCAACGTCGCTCCTATGTCGTTCGAAGTTTTCTGTATAGATACATAGGAAAAATGGCCACTCACCCTGGCAGCCATGTTTTTCCATGAATCAGGTCAGTTTTAGCACTCTTAATAGAAGATCATCTATATATCATTTCTGTGAAATTATTTAAAATTCTCATCAGTAATTTCAGAGGAATTGATTTTTTAAGTCTTTCCAAATTTTTCCTTCTGATTTCCATAGCAACCAGTTTTTTTGTGGATCAGCCCGATTTTAGCTATTTTGATAAAGGGCCACTCAAGGATGCTTCCTATGAAGTTTCATCAAATTTGGTAAAGTCGTTTAGGAACAGATGTCATTTGAATTTTCCATATAGCTATATAGGGAAAATAGCCTCATCCTCTGAGTCATGTTTTTCAACAAATCAGGTCAGATTTAGCAATATTAGTATATAATTTCTGTGAAATTCTTTTAAATTCTGCCAAGTAGTTTCAAAGAAGCAGACTTTTAAAGTTTTTCATATATTCCCCTACTCGTTGCGATAGCATCCAGGTTTTTGGGTGGACCAGCCCGATATTAGCTATTTTGATAAAGGGCTACATAATGATGCTTTCTTTGAAGTTTCATCAAAATTGGCCGCGATGTTTAGGAGATGTTGTTTGAAGATTTCTATATAGCTAAAAAAAAAAGCCTATATAGGGAAAATGGCTCTGCCCACTGGCTGCCATGTTTTCAACGAAACTGCATAGTCGGCTTCAGCAATCTTGATAGAAGATCACCTAATAATCATTTTGTGAAGTTCCATCCAAATTGGCCATGTTGTTTAAATGTCGTTTTAAAATGTTCTATATAGCTATATAGGGGAAAATGGTTCCTTTTCTGGCAGCCATGTTTTGAACAAGTCTGGTCGGGTTCCGCCCTTTGGCAGCCATGTTTTCAACAAATCTGGTCGGGTTCCGCCCTCTGGCAGCCATGTTTTCAACAAATCTGGTCGGCTTTAGTAATCTTGATAGATCACCTAATAATCAATTCTGTGACATTATTTTGAATTCTGATTGGTATTTAAAGTGTAGAAGTTTTAACGTTTCTTAAAAATGTTCCTTCTCATTTCCATAGTAACCAGGTTTTTGGGTGGATTGGCACGATTTTATGTATTTTGACAAAGGGCTATCCAAGAATGCTTCCTGTGAAGTTTCATAAAAAATGGTCAAGTCGTTTAAGGAGATGTCATTTGAAGTTTTCTATATAGCTATATATATGAGAAAATGGCCTCGCTCCCTGGCAGCCATATTTTTTCAACAAATCAGGTCAGCTTTAGCAATCTTGATAAAAGATCACATAATCATCATTTCTGTGAAATTATTTTGAATTCTGACCAGTATTTTTAGAGGAGATGATTTTTAAAGTTTTGCAAAAGAAATTCCTTTTTGTTGCCATAGCAACCAGGTTTTCGGTTGGATCAGCCCGATTTTAGCTATTTTGGTAAATGACCATAAGGATGCTTCCTGTAAAATTTCATTAAAATTGACCCAGTCATTTAGGAGATGTCATTTGAATCATAAAGTTTAAGCAGACGAACGACGGAACCAAGCGATCACAAAAGCTCACCTTGAGCCTTTGGCTGAGCTAAAAACACACTCCGTCTTCTTTGTTTTATTTTTATAAGCAATTACAGTGATAAAACAAATTAAATAGAACTGAATCACGTGATGGTATGGATGCCAGGCAACTTTTAGCCTATAAAAAACAACTAATTACGTTGAAAAACGTAACACATCAACCATTATTGAATATTTACTAACCCAACGGAATTCAATAGCGGTACAAAAAAAGCAGTACCGCTTCGCGGGGTTGAACTCATAACCCACACTAAAATTACACTCCGAGTTTTAAATAATAAATCATTTGACATGCTGTGTATCACTTTCATAGACGACTATGCAAAAGTATGACAAAATGACACCATAATTGAATTATTAGGCTATTTGATGCCCCTTCTTCCAGGTGCCACCGATGACGTAGGAGAAACAAATGTATACAGTGTAATCCCATCATCATAATGTTTCATTTGAGACATAATTATCAAAAGAATTACCCTAAATACCCTGCTAAATATTCTATTCTATTCTATTAGCTCTTCAACAAAGGAGATATGTGAAATGGAGCGAAATTGATGTTGTTTACAAAACTTTGAGAGTTTATAACATCTTTCTTAGATGTGTTAATGTCGCGAGGTTGTATGTTGTGTATGTGACAGGGAAGGGAGGAGGGTGAAGGAGGGTGTGTACGTAAGGGAGGGAGGTCTGGTCCAGGTCGCTAGGGAAGGTGGGTGAGTGGAGGGTGTTGGGGGGCAGACGGGCTAAATCTACAAAATCGGGAGTCTCAGACCGATTGGCATTTCTGAAAGCCATGCAGTATACCGTATTCATTCTGAGGAATTTCAAGCCCTACCTTTATTATTCAAATTACAAAAAAAAAGAAGAGGTCAATGACCTTGAAGCTCTACTGATTGATTTTGATTTCAGGAAGTAGTCGCTACAAACTTGTTTTTTGAAAAATTATTTTTAGCTGTGGCGGCCATCTTGAATTTCCGGCCGACCAGAAATTTTGCTAGGATCAATTAGACATCAAGAGCAACATTCCTGTGAAGTTTCATGAAAATCCGTGAAGCAGTTTCAGAGGAGTAGTCACTACAAGTTTTCATTATCTATGTAAACAAAGATGGCCGTTGACAGCCATGTTTAACATCGAATCAAAACGATTTTTGACAAGGACCAACATCATGTCATGCTGATCATTTTAGAAAAAGTCCCATATCAATATCACTTATGGTTTTCAAGAAGTAGTCGCTACAAACTTGTATTTTGAAAATCTATTTTTAGCCATGGCGGCCATCTTGAATTTCCGGCCGACCTGAAATTTTGCTAGGATCAATAAGACATCAAGAGCAACATTCATGTGAAGTTTCATGAAATTCCGCCAGGTAGTTTCAGAGGAGTAGTCACTACAAGTTTTTACTATATAACTCTGTGTAAACAAAGATGGCCACTGGCAGCCATGTTTAACATCGAATCAAAACGATTTTTGATAAGGACCAACATCATGTCATACTGATCATTTTAGAAAAAGTCCCATATCAATATCACTTATAGTTTTCAAGAAGTAGTCGCTACAAACTTGTATTTTGAAAATTTATTTTCAGCCATGGCGGCCATCTTGAATTTCCAACCGACCTGAAATTTTACTAGGATCAATTAGACATCAAGAGCAACATTCCTGTGAAGTTTCATGAAAATCCGTCAAGTAGTTTCAGAGGAGTAGTCGCTACAAGTTTTAATTATATAACTCTATGTAAACAAAGATGGCTGCTGGCAGCCATGTTTAACGTTGAATCAAAACGATTTGGCGGCCATCTTGGATTTCTCATCAACATGAATTTTTACAAGGATCAACTAGACTTCATGGGCAACATTTCTGTAAAGTTTCATGAAAATCCATTCAGTAGTTTCAGAGGAGTAGTTGCTACAAAAAAAAGTTTACGGACGGACAGACGGACATACACAAAATCAGGCTTTGTGTGACTCAAAACTTGTGTGTCTGTTTTTTGTCTGTACGTTCGTACTTTGTGTGACTGTTTTTTACATTTTGTGTGTCGTTTTTACCATTTGGACACATTTTAGTCACACAAGCTCCCTCCCCTTGTGTGACTGCAATTTGTTATTGCTTTAAATGTAGAAATAGACTATTTCCTGCACATAGAGACATACTTGCTTGTGTGTCAGTCACACAAGAAAAAAAAGTCACACAAGTATACTGTATACACAAAAAAAGACACACAAGGCCCTCCTGTAAACTCGGACAGACGGACGACGGACACCGCACCACGGCATAAGCTCTGCTGATCTCTGATCAGAAGAGCTAAAAACTGAACATTTTATATTAATAGCTAGTATAACAGTTTTAAAGCTAACATTCTGTTTACCTATTGAATCTAGTCCATAAAATTGTTTGACTGAAATTCCAATGTTTCTTCTTTGTCAAAGAATAATTTCCCTAAATCCACCTTAGGCTGTTAATAATAAATCAGGACCATGTACTCACTTTTTGGGTTCCGTTGAGATGTGAATCCTCATTTTCTATCAAAATTCGTTTCAATAATTCTAAGAATCCTGGACAATCGACCACGGCGATTGCTACCTCCTCTGAAGCATCCGAGAAGTTCAAGATATTCAGAATAGAATTTGTAAATGGAGAAACCAACGTGACATCTATCTTTTTTTCATCATTTTCCCACTTTTTATCATACGAGTACATGATAATTTCACACATCAATTCCACCATTTTATTTTCAAGGAGTAGTTTTCCAATGGCAAGCCTATGCTTCACAATGATGTCTAATGCAAGATTATTTTTTAACCTGAAATACGCCTTATAAACTCTCAAAACCATATTTCGGACAGTCATGTTATAGTAACCGGTACTATCAAGATAGTTTTCGGCACCAAGATCTTTCAAACTCTCAAATCCTGTCCTTAGGTCGTTCATGGTGTTCGTATGGATTTCTTCAGGTGTCAAAACCGGAACGGCTTCCTTTACTGCTGGTTCATTGTCTTTATTGTCTGTTTCTTGATTTACAGGTTCACCTTCTATACCTATAGTGTATAAAATAATTTACAGATTCATCTTCTATAACTATAGTGCATAAAATAATTCACATGATCATCTTCTATACCTACAGTGTATAAAATAATTTACAGGATCATCTTCTATACCTATAATGCATAAAATAATTCACATGATCATCTTCTATACCTACAGTGTATAAAATAATTTACAGATTCATCTTCTATACATATAGTGCATAAAATAATTCACAGATTCATCTTCTATACCTATCTATAGTGCATAAAATAATTTACAGCTTCATCTTTTATACATGTACGTATAGTGTATAAAATAATTTACAGATTCATCTTCTATACATGTACGTTTAGTGCATAAAATAATTCACAGATTCATCTTCTATATCTATAGTGCATAAAATAGTTCACATGATCATCTTCTATACCTCTGGTGTATAAAATAATTTACAGGATCATCTTTTATACATATAGTGTATAAAATAATTTACAGGATCATCTTCGATACGTATAGTGCATAAAATAATTCACATGATCATCTTCTATACCTCTGGTGTATAACATAATTCACATGATCGTCGTCTATACCTACAGTGCATAAAATAATTTCCAGGATCATCTTCTATGTACCTAGAGTGCATAAAATAATTCACAAAATAATTCACATGATCATCTTCTATACCTATAGTGCATAAACTAATTCACAGATTCATCTTCTATACCTATAGTGTATAAAATAATTTACAGATTATTCTTCTAAACCTATAGTGCATAAAATAATTCACAGATTCATCTTCTATACTTATAGTGCATAAAATAATTCAAAGATTCATCTTCTATACCTATAGTGTATAAAATAATTTACAGATTCATCTTCTAAACCTATAGTGCATAAAATAATTCACAGATTCATCTTCTATACTTATAGTGCATAAAATAATTCAAAGATTCATCTTCTATACCTATAGTGTATAAAATAATTTACAGATTCATCTTCTAAACCTATAGTGCATAAAATATATCTATAGTGCATAAAATAATTCACAGATTCATCTTCTATACCTATAGTGCATAAAATAATTCACAAATTCATCTTCTATACATAAAGTGTATAAAATAATTTACAGATTCATCTTCTAAACCTATAGTGCATAAAATAATTCACAGATTCATCTTCTATACTTATAGTGCATAAAATAATTCACAGATTCATCTTCTATACCTATAGTGTATAAAATAATTTACAGATTCATCTTCTAAACCTATAGTGCATAAAATATATCTATAATGCATAAAATAATTCACAGATTCATCTTCTATACCTATAGTGCATAAAATAATTCACAAATTCATCTTCTATACATAAAGTGTATAAAATAATTCACAGATTCATCTTCTATACCTATAGTGCATAAAATAATTCACAGATTCATCTTCTATACCTATCTATAGTGCATAAAATAATTTACAGCTTCATCTTTTATACATGTACGTATAGTGTATAAAATAATTTACAGATTCATCTTCTATACATGTACGTATAGTGCATAAAATAATTCACAGATTCATCTTCTATACCTATAGTGCATAAAATAATTCACAAATTCATCTTCTATACATAAATGTATAAAATAATTTACAGATTCATCTTCTAAACCTATAGTGCATAAAATAATTCACAGATTCATCTTCTATACTTATAGTGCATAAAATAATTCACAGATTCATCTTCTATACCTATAGTGTATAAAATAATTTACAGATTCATCTTCTAAACCTATAGTGCATAAAATATATCTATAATGCATAAAATAATTCACAGATTCATCTTCTATACCTATAGTGCATAAAATAATTCACAAATTCATCTTCTATACATAAAGTGTATAAAATAATTCACAGATTCATCTTCTATACCTATAGTGCATAAAATAATCCACATGATCATCTTCTATACCTATAGTGTATAAAATAATTTACAAATTCATCTTCTATACCTATAGTGCATAAAATAATTCACATGATCATCTTCTTTACCTATAGTGTATAAAATAATTTTCATGATCATCTTCTATACCTATAGTGGATAAAATAATTCACAGATTCATCTTCTATACCTATAGTGCATAAAATAATTCACATGATCATCTTCTATACCTATAGTGTATAAAATAATTTACAGATTCATCTTCTATACCTATAGTGTATAAAATAATTTTCATGATCATCTTCTATACCTATAGTCACAGGTACCGGTTTAAAAAAAAAAAAAAAAAAAAAAAAAGTTATATTCTATTAAATACTGAAGGTCAGCATCGAGGAAATCCCAAAATATAGGCATCTCAAAACAACAGCTGCAGTGTTAGTTTTTGAAGTCCCACAGAGCTGTCATATGCTGCAATCAACTCGGGAATAAATTATCTTTCCAATAACATACACTTTCGTATGTCCACACCACATAAGAAAAGCTCTGGTGCTCGAAAAACACAGAAAACGTACCTGTTTTTAAAAATCGACTCTAAGCCAGTCCGTATTATTCGCCTATACAGACCCCCGTAGACCGCTGTTTAGCCTTTGTAGAAGCTCCCGCAGACATAACAACTCATAGACACTATTCCTTACGCACAATATGTCTTTATCCGTGCAATAAATAATGTCCAAGTACCTTTCCGACGATCACAAGTATTTAACAAGTATTTCTGCGGCTTTGCTATCAACTTCCGGCATTCTCAATGCAAATGGCGTCGTGGGATACTGAGATTTTTGAAAACGTGTACTTTTGATCGTCGGAAAGGTACTTGGACATTATTTATTGCATGGATAAAGACATATTGTGCTTAAGGAATAGTGTTGGAAAGATAATTTATTCCTGAGTTGATTGCAGCATATGACAGCTCTGTGGGACTTCAAAAACTAACACTGCAGCTGTTGTTTAGAGATGCATGCCTATATTTTGGGATTTCCTCGATGCTGACCTTCAGTATTTAATAGAATATAACTTTTTTTTTTTTTTCTTTTTTTTTTAAACCGGTACCTGTGCCTATAGTGTATAAAATAATTCACAGATTCATCTTCTATACCTATAGTGCATAAAATAATTCACATGATCATCTTCTATACCTATAGTGTATAAAATAATTCACAGATTCATCTTCTATACATATAGTGTATAAAATAATTTTCATGATCATCTTCTATAACTATAGTGTATAAAATAATTCCCAGATTCATCTTCTATACCTATAGTGCATAAAATAATTTTCATGATCATCTTCTATACCTATAGTGCATAAAATAATTCACATGATCATCTTCTATACCTATAGTGTATAAAATATTTCACAGATTCATCTTCTATACATATAGTGTATAAAATAATTTTCATGATCATCTTCTATAACTACAGTGTATAAAATAATTCACAGATTCATCTTCTATACCTATAGTGCATAAAATATTTTTCATGATCATCTTCTATACCTATAGTGTATAAAATAATTCACAGATTCATCTTCTATACCTATACTGTATAAAATAATTTACAGATTCATCTTCTATACATATACTGTATAAAATAATTTACATGATCATCTTCTATACCTATAGGTATAAAATATTTTACAGATACCTATAGTGCATAAAATAATTTACAGATTCATCTTCTATACCTATAGTGTATAAAATAATTTACATGATAAACTTCTATACCTATAGTGTATAAAATAATTTACAGATTCATCTTCTATATCTATAGTGCATAAAATAATTTACAGATTCATCTTCTATATCTATAGTGCATAAAATAATTTACAGGATCATCTTCTATAGTGCATAAAATACACGTCTAAGAGCGATGAGATGATTTTTTGATATGCGTTTATGTGCTGGGCATATGGAGTCAAGATAAACTGATGTGAAATCTGTGTGTTTATTAATGTTAATATATCAAACTTTGCCATAAATGTGATATTAAATGGAAGAGTAACATTTATTGATTCGGTAAGAGCATTTATTGTTATTTAGAGTTTCGTTGTGGTTTATCTGAGATATTAGTTTTTTAACGAGTTGGGTTTGCGGTCTGAAATTGTCCACATGGTTTTTGGTCAAACACAACGAGACGTCTAGGGATGCATACTATTTAGAGAATATTATGTCAGTGCCTTTTACTATCAAGTTTATTAGACGAGGCTTAGAAAACGAAGAATGGCGAGGCTCTACTGAGCCATTCTTCGTTTTCATGCCAAGCCTAATAAACTTGATACTAAAAGGCACTGACATAATATTCCATTTATCATGTAGATTATCCACATTTTCTGTATGAATTACTATTTCTATCTATTTCGCAGAATGTTACTCTTATCGAGGACGCTGCCATGTTGTTGTTTGTTTTATGATGTCAGATAACGTTACGTACATGACGTCAGATAACGTTACATACAATAAACGCCGAGGGATTATGCATTGATTTGCTTTATTGGTCAGAGCCTAATAAAGCAAAATTTATTAGGTAGAAAAGAGCATATATGCATGAATGTCTATATGTAAGAACTGCACCACAGATGTCAAATAAATGAGACTATTTCTATACCTTGATTTCCTGAACCTTTACGTTCCTCATTACCAGCTATGCCTCTAGTGTTATCCGCAATCTCCCCATCGTTCACATTCTGCACTGCTTCCATGGTTACTACCTTCTTATTTACACTACCACTTGAAACTATATGGTGACCTTTAGATGTTCCAGAACCCATTCTGATGGACTATATCTGAAATTATAGGTAAAAAGTGGGTGAGAGGGAGACAGGTCGTTTCGCGCACCGGTCGTTTCGCATCTGGTCGTTTCACATATGTCGTTTCGCACATAATTGTTTCGCCCACCGGGTATATGTAATGAATGTAGGGGTATGTTAGCATTAGGATTATCAAAAAATCACAATATATTAGCATTATTGTTATTATAATCATAAAATAGAAATGTATGATGATAATGAAAACATAATAATGATTTGTGGTGTTTTTAAAAAGAATACGATAGTTTTTGTATTTTTAATTATTATTGCAAAACGACAGTAAAAGGGTGACTAATTATCTCGATATTGTCTGGTAAATGACCCGGTCAATAGTATTTCCATAGTCTATTTCTTAAGTGAGTATATTAGAAGTAATACAAGTGAAGGATAAAGAATTTCTCTCTCCGGTACATACGGATCTGTTGATAATTATTTTTTGGTCTGGATAAAGTTTACATTAATTTTATTTATCAATATATTCTACAAAATGTTGAAAACTTTATTTTCTGTCAGGAAACCCGTTTATTTCCCCGTCATAGGTGTGTGGGTGTCTGCCATTTTTATTCAGAAATATGATATTGATGCATTTTGATGTGATTTTGTTTAACTGAAATACATTTAATCTGATTATTATATTATTAAAATTAGATTATATATAATACAAGCTGGAGAATACAAGCTGGAAAATACAAGCTGGAGCATACAAGCTGGAGAATAATATATTCTTTAAGACATGTGCCAGATTTGTGTTGCGAATGCAATACCATACAATAAGAAAGTGTAACAGGTAACTGATAAACAATTTAATATCATCGATAATCCATCAGTCAATCTACAAAAAAAAAAAAAGCAGACCTATTGAAGCAGAAATTAAATATCAGTAGGGGAAAAATATAATCGAACGTTACACCAATGTTTTTTCGAAGAGCATATTTATTCCGAAAGTCAGGTGTTAGTAAACTGTATAGAGCAATTATCAATAAAAGAAACCCCTCCCGCGACCCTCTGCATGTTCACACATTAGCAATACGTCTGAATTCTCGTTTCACACTCAGCTGTCATTAATGTGCATCACGGGCATCCTAATTAGATTGTTTATTGTGTTAATTCGACTACTGTTTAGACATATGCCATATTTATATATATCTATATATTTTATTAATAACAAGCATCAAGAATTGCAGGGCAATCCATAGTCCCCCTCCGGCCCAGACAAACATTTTCCAGACATTTTCTATGAAGGTCAAAGATCAAGGTCAAGGTCACAATGACCTTATTTTGGTATGTGACACACCGCTATCCCAAGATGTATTCACATACCAAGTTTGGTGTCACTAAGTGTTATAGTATTGAAAATACAGTCCGGACAAGCATTTTCTATGACAGAGGTCACAGGTCAAGGTCACAATGACCTTATTTTGGAACGAGACACATCGCTATCCCAAGATGTATTCACATACCAAGTTTGGTATCTCTAAGTGTTATAGTATTAAAAATACGGTCTGGACAAGCATTTTCTATGACAGAGGCCACAGGTTAAGGTCAAGGTCACAGTGACCTTATTTTGGTATGCGACACACCGCTATTCAAAGAGGTATCCAAATCCCAAGTTTGGTATCTCTAAGAGTTATAGTATTGAAAATACGGTCCGGACAAGCATTTTCTATGACAGAGGTCACAGGTCAAGGTCACAAAGACCTTATTTTGGTACGCGACACACCGCTACCCCAAGATGTATCAACATACCAAGTTTGGTAACTCAAAGTGTTATAGTATTGAAAATACGGTCTGGACAAGCATTTTCTATGACAGAGGTCACATGTCAAGGTCAAGGTCACAATGACCTTATTATGGTACGCGACACACCGCTATCCCAAGATGTATTCACATACCAATTTTGGTATCTCAAAGTGTTATAGTATTGAAAATACGGTCTGGACAAGCATTTTCGGAACATTTTCTATGACAGAGGTCACAGTGACCTTATTTTGGTATGCGACACACCGCTATCCCAAGATGTATCCAAATATCAAGTTTGGTATCTCTAAGTGTTAAAGTATTGAAAATACGGTCCGGACAAGCATTTTCTATGACAAAGGTCACAGGTCAAGGTGACCTTTTTTGGTATGCGACACACCGCTATCCCAAGATGTATCCATATACCAAGTTTGGTATCTCAATGTCTTATAGTATTGAAAATATGGCCCAGACAAGCATTTCGGAAGGACGGACGGACAGGGTGCAAACCTATAGTCCCCTCCGGGACCGTTGGGGGACAAATATAATAATAATCATTGCTTTCGAAGAAGCAGTAAAGCAACAAGGGAAGTGTTTCTGTCATGCAGATGTGTGTATGAAGTTTGAGAGCTGCACTAGTGTTCGACCATTTTTTTTACCATACTTACAAACTGTAAATAAAATAATATTGAGTTTTTTCATTTAGCACCTCCATACGATGGTTTAGCCTTTTTTATGCAATATACGACTATGTCGGAAAACCCCAATCATCACATGACTGAAAATATGTAAAGTGTAAGATGTGGATTCTTTGTTACCAACCCCGACAGTTTTCGTGATCTTGTCGTTAATATCATTAAAATATGGAATCCCTCTGTGGACATGCAGAAAACATAATTTAAAGCGTTCGCACACTCTACTACAGTAGTAGAGCATACGCACACTGTAGTAGAACGTTCGCACACTCTAGTAAAGCGTTCGCACGCTGTAGTAGAGCGTTTGCACACTAGTTGAACGTTCGCACGCTGTAGTAGAGCGTTCGCAAGCGTAGTAGAGTGTTCGCACACTGTAGTAGAGCGTCCGCACACTGTAGTAGAACGATCGCACAGTGTAGGTAGAGCGTTACAGCTGGATAGCTTCCTCACTTAAACATACCTGGTCCCATGAGGACTCGAACCCACAGCGGTGAGGGGCAAATATACTCTAGTTTTGAAAACAACAAACTTTTGTGACTAGACCAGTGTTGATGAACAAAATAAAAAAAGACAAAATGAATACGACATCCATTCTTCCCCTCTGTAGGCATGAGCATGCTCTTGCTTTGGAACCTAACGGTGCTACTGTTATTATAGAAGAAAACATCCAGTAAAATGTTTGAATATATATCCGTACAATCTTTGGGGAAAAAAAATTGGTCTTATGCAATTATTATGCAAATGTATGTGAGTGCGGGTAACTCCAGCAGCAAAGTCGGGCTATAACCCGTAATTATACTGATACTCGCTAAAATTAGTTATAGGTTATTTTATACGTTTCCAATGGTTACAAGTTTTGCTTTTTTAACAATAACCATGTTCAATAACCGTGTTAGGGATTACATGTTACTGATTACCATTGAAAACAACTTGATTATGTCTATGAATGTTACCTACTAAAGGTAGTGTTTGTATGTAGAGAACTCTAAAGACCACGCAGACCTGGCGTTTATTTCATGCATAAATTTACTTCTCTCGTGACCTTTAAATGGGGCATACATGTGTCGTCGAAATTAGGAATGTATACCAGGTGAAGTTGAAATCAAGACCTAAGTATGTTCACGGATGATGCTCTTTGGTATATTTAAAACTGTTCAAGGGTTTGCCGATGTCCATGCAGAGGGGAGAGGGGCAAGGAGGGTCCCATAACAGGATAACAGCAACAGAATTTTCTGATAACAATGAATTAAATGACACTGAAAACAGTTAACAGTACATCTAATAACAGATAATAGTTAATATTTTTTCACAAAAATAGATAACAAAATATTAATTTCGCCAGTAACAGGATAACAGAAATAACCCTTTCCCACTACCCTCTGCTTTATTTACTTCAGCGTGCGAACACTCTAGCTACAGTGTGCGAACGCTCTAGCTACAGTGTGTGAACGCTCTAGTTACAGTGTGTGAACGCTCTAGATACAGTGTGTGAACGTTCTAGCTACAGTGTGCGAACGCTCTAGCTACAGTGTGTGAACGCTCTAGATACAGTGTGTGAACGTTCTACAGTGTGCAAACACTCTAGCTACAGTGTGCGAACATTCTAGCTACAGTGCGCGAACGCTCTAGCTACATTGTGAGAACGCTCTAGATACAGTGTGTGAGAACACTGTAGTAGAGCATGCGAACGCTTTAAATAATTTTTTCTGCAGGGCTCAGTATTAAAAACAAAGATGTCTCCTTGTTTAATATTTTTGTTCCATTACATTTTTTGAAACAATGGTAGTAGTGTAGATTTACTCCATCTGCATTTTTACAGGTTGCTTCCCTTTAATTAAAAATAAATTTGATTTTTTAAATGTTAATTGATTTTTTTATGATGTGTCTCCTTGTAAGAATGTCAATTATTTGGGGGGTACTATTTAGTGTCTTTTGTCGATAATGGCACACCTAGTGCCTTTCACTAGGTGTGCCATTATCGACAAAAAGGCACACTACGGCATACCTTACTATAAATGGAGAAGAACACGGCTAAAGCTCTACAATTAATCTAAAATGCAAACTACTACTTGGCAAATATTAAATGAATTATGTTAAATTAATAAATTATTTTAAATCAGTTTTTTAAAACCACATCTGTCAATATAACATTTATTTTGACGTTTATTTTAAATACTGGGCAGTGAAAATGGTTGTATAATCAGGGCCTCCTCTGGGATTCGCAAATGGCGCCAAATGAGACAAAATAATAAAAGTGGCGATAAAAAATTAACTTTGGTGAATGTGATTGGCGAAAGAAATATCCAATGTCAGTCATGAATGTTGTGTATTACTTTCCAATCTCATCATACCCCTTAATTTTCCCCTGTATAATCGCCTAATAACTCGGCCAAAATTAGCACCTCTTATTTCCAAGTCCAAAAGGCAACACTTGTCCATGATGAGGTGTGAAATACACACATTTGGTGTCAAGAATACATTAGGCTTTAATTATAACTGACAGGGTAACATAAACCAGTGATCAGTATAATTCTAGATAAGATTTTCTACTTGTATACATCATAGATCGGCATACTCTGGATTTGAAACATGTCATAAATCCAATTTATCCGCCGAATAATAATTTACCCATGAATACTTGCGCGTACCGGTAAGGTTTTTTCGCGTATGCGCGTTGCACTAAGTTACACACCGTCTTACGAACTGGGCCTAAATTCATCAAAGTTTTGAGCACAAAAATTAGACTCAAACTCAAAATCACTTTAAAATTACTCGTTTTTGTAAGTAAATATAGTAATTTGCTTGTAAAATTTGTTTTTTATGGAATTTAAAAAAATGAGATTTTGAGTCGAGTCCGATTCTTGTGCTCAAAAGTTTGATGAATATTAAGCCTGATCAAATCTATGAAAACCTCGTATACATAACGTTGTTAATTTATTTGTTTTGGGAAAAGTATTTAAGATAACTGGCTATTTCAAAGACGAGTTGAAAGACAATTCTGTATTCTGTACAGTGATTTTGTTTTAGCTTTACTAAAAACAAACTAAATAACAAAAAATATGTTCGTTTGACCGTATGTGAAACTGCGAAAGTGACGTGATGCAGCAAATTAAAATATATATATACATATTGTTGCCGATTTGTTTATTTTGGCAAAAGTTTTTAAGTTAGCTGGCGATTTCAAAGACACATTAAGAGCTAATTCTTTCTTCTATAAAGTGATGTATGTTTTAGCTTTAGTAAAATGGAACTAATTAACAAAATATCTGGGGTTTTATGCATAATAATTCGAAACTGCGATAGTGATTGTTAAAATATATATATATACATGTATATATTCAGATTTGCTGATTTGTTTCTTTTGGGAAAAGTATTTAAGCTAGCTGGCCAAATCAAATACCGGTTGAGAGATTATTCTTTATTCTATAAATGACTTCTGTTTTAACTTTAATAAACGAAAGAAATAAGATGAGCATATGTGAAACTGAGACAACGATCATGTGACTCGGTAAATTTATAAAAACATGCATTATGATACAGTGATTTGGGGGGTATAGAATCACTTGGGTTAAACGTCTCATTTTAAAATGAAAGGAAAATGTTTTATTTAATTTCTGATTTAGATTTACCTTTTTAGTTGTATGATAGCAAAATTTCTAAAATTATTGTCCTGAAGCTGTGATTTTTTTATAGGCGTTTTTGCACCAATATTTACATAATTTCATTTTATCCTTAAAAGTGCCACAATTCAACAAGTTACCTTAATTGATGATTGCATTTTGACTTTTGTCCCTAACATTTGTTAAAACAGCAAATATTTATTTCTGAGTTTATTGTGACTGTATGAATTTTTCGTTTCAAAAACACACTTCATTCAGGTAGTATAGAATCATTTTTTCTGAGAGGTGTTGCACATAGTGATATATTTTGCATGGAAAAATGTCCCAAATAATTTCACCGTTGAATAAATGTATGCTTATATGATATATCTTCAAGCCTGGAACGTTTTAAAATAATCTAAAATATTTGAGCTGAGAAAATTGATTTTAAACAGGAACTGATTCTTTACTACCAATGATTCTATACACCCCAAAGCACTGTATATGTAAGTACATAAATTAGCTGGCTCATTAGGTAACTCGATTTGATTTTGGCTTCAGTTGTCTTGTTTAATTAAACTATTAAAGGTCAATCAATTTCCTTCTACAATATAACCTATCAAATCTGGTCCGAATCAGCTTTAAATAATGGTCCGAATCAGCCAACAATCAGGTCCGAATCGGCCATGGTACGAATCAGCCGACGTTCAACTTTGAGTAGGCCTACAGTACTTGATTAATCTGGCTTCCGTGGCTATAAGCACACATTTACTTACCAATTAGTCGCATACAGTATATGCTGTGTGACATTCGGTTATATATTCGCGTATTACTTACAAATGTATTCACCATCCTCCTGCCAGTCCTGGCATGCCTGGATACATGTAAACAATGAAAATCAACAAAAAGGGCTATATGCACGATTACCGGGGCAAACGTGGACATCACGGCACAAAATGGTGACATTCTGTTGAAGGGGTATAAAAACCACTCCCGAACCCTCACGAGACCAGTGAAGTTCCCTTGTGGAATTTGCAACAAAACGTTCAAGTGGAGCACAGCAGGTTCACACACCAGGAACCTGCTGTGATTCCTGCGACATCTGGTACCACCAAGAGTGTATGGGTAGGCCTATGTCTGAGGCAGTCTACTATGGTATGAAAAACATCAGCTGGGAATGCTTCCAATGCGGTGTACCAAACATATCCACCGGCATCTTCGACACAACCATCCTTGAGTCATCCAACTCTTTCTCACTTCTGAGTAACTATACACCAGCCTCAGACCATGATATTAGCTTTAACTATCCCACAGCCACATCTTCACCAACCAAGCAGCAAGCTGATAAGTCCCCACCAAAACGGAGAGACCTCCCTATGCGAGTTGTCATCCTAAATTGCCAATCTGTTAAGACCTGCGGTAAACCTGCTTAGCTAAACAACCTGATCTCCGCTCTACAGGCCGACATCATTATTGGCAGTGAATCATGGCTTAACCCGAATATAAAATCCACAGAGTTTTTTCCACAGGGTTTCCAGTATTACCGCCGAGACAGACCAGATGGTAAAGGGTGGTGAAGTGTTTTTACTAATATCAGACCATCTACTTCTACTATAGTACTGCCCAGGGCGTAAAGCATCACGGGCAAGTGACATCATCACAATGGTTAAAAAATAGGTATTGTACAATTAAAATCATTAAAAACCCGTCGTGTTGTCTACGCCGTATATGTCTGTAGGCGAGTGCTGAACACGTCTACAGAGCAGGAATGCACTAGGTCCGGGGTAATGCACTCCAGTCTCGAATAGTTCGAGGGATGAATCTGTTTTTGTATTGCTCATAGTTAGTACCGGTACGTAACTGGACGAAGGCTGCGTCGTGTGTTCTTGTGCGTCCAGTGGATGGCATTACATACTCGGGGATGGAAACTGGTATCATGTTGTTATATGATTTGAAGAAGGTTACTAGTCGCTTGTTCTTTTTTCTTTGCTGTAATGATGGCCAGCTGAGATTGTCAAGCATTACTGTTACACTTTCATATGGGGAATAGTTACCAGTAACGAAGCGAGCTCCCTTGCGTTGTACCTTTTCTAGGATTTGGATGTCTTGTTTAAAATAGGGGTCCCAAACTGATGACGAGTATTCTAGGTGAGGACGAACAAGTGATGTGAATGCACTTGTTTTAACTTCTTGACTGCATCCGTATAAATGTCTTCTAAGTAAATTTAAAATCGTATTTGCTCTGCCTGTTATATTGCTGATGTGAGTCTTCCACGTTAAATTTGATGTAAACTCAACACCAAGGTAGGGATGGTGCTGAACCTCTTCAAGACCTGTATTAGAGTAATGAACCAGAGGAGCTGAAGGTGACCGACAAAGACGACTGTGAGCTAGTTCGGGCCAAGATCAAGGTTATGGGCATTCGCAACATCTCGTAAACTGCTTCGCAGCATGACTCGAATGTGATACGCAGGTTTCCATATTGGTTACGTCATACTAGCGTGAAGCGCGTCAGATTCCCGCCAAAACGAATTTGCATTCAAAATCAAAGTTATCTTCAACATTTTGCAATGTCATTTAGCCGATTACTCCACCTGCAGTTTATTTACGTGAAAGTAGTGATAAAACCTTCATCTGTATTGTAAATAACAAACATGCAACGCAAATCATACATCAACACGTGTGGCAAGCGGCCATAATGTTTATGTAGCAACATATTAGCAACAGTGCACTATTTTCTGTGCCGTTGCCTTCCGGCTAACAGAATGTTAAGATTTGAACATACCGAAGCGCCGTGATACACACGAGGCGGGATCCCGAAGAATGACGGGATTGGCCGAGCGTTCACGATTGGGTTACGGGAAGTATTGACCTATACGTCGGCTCCTTCTACAGACCACCGGACGAGACAAATCCAGATAACAAGAATACCGACAAAGATCGGGGCCCATGTATGGCTTGGCGGAGACTTCAATCTGGCAGATATTAACTGGGAAGACGAGAGTGTAAAGCCTTACTCCAGCCATGGAAGTCAGTGCAACCAGTTACTGACTCTGACAAAGGATGCTTTTCCCGACCAAGTCGTAGAAGAACCGACTCGCATTACAGAAACAACTGCGAACATACTTGACATTTTCTTCACAAACAACCAGACACTTATTAACAAGATTGAAGTGATTCCAGGTATTTCAGACGACGAAGCTGTCTAAATAGAATCCAGTCTTCGTCCAATGAGAGGCAAGGTACCACCAAGGAAAGTCAAGGTGTACAAAAAGGCCAACTATGAAGGGATATGAGGGAAGAACTTAGGGCCATAGAAGAAGACTTCGTCAGCACATCCAGTACCAAGGACATTGAACAACTTTGGACCGAGTTCAAGGAAAATATCCACACACTCATGGTGAAATACGTTCCTACCAAGATGCTGCGAGGAAACAAGACCCACAAACATTTGATCGACAATAAGGTCAAGACCCTCATACGCAAAAGGAACAAGCTGTTTGTGAGAAAATCGAAGTCCAAGTGTGCCAAAGACATCAGGCTGTACAGAGAGACACACACTAATCTTCAGAAAGCAGAGAGAGACAGTCATTGATGTCGGAAACACTGCAGGCCAAGAGGACAGACCCAACAAACAGAAACGGTTCTGGTCCTACATCAAATCCCTGTAGAAGGACAGCAGCGGAGTAGCCCCATTGAAAGAAAATGGGAAGTTATACGCCGACGCCAAATACAAGGCTGACATACTTAACCGCCAGTACCAGTCAGTATTCACCAATGAGGACATAACTGATATGCCAACACCAGCAGGGGCACCATTTAAATAGTCCAATGTCAGACATAGTGGTCACCATAGAAGGGGTTGCCAAGCTCTTAAAGAAGATGAACCCAAGCAAAGGTGGGTGTCGCTGTCAAAATGGCATAAAAAACGCAAAATTACGGATTTGCACCGTCAGCCTATAATTTCTTGACTTGAAGAACCCTGGATCATTGTTGACCAGCTTTTAATATTATATTGGACAAGAAAAAAAAAAAGCTTTGTATTCGTGGACCTATTAAGATGTATCGTTGTATCGCACAAACAAACACTGTTGAGTTATTTTCTTTGAAATAATATTTTTCATGTATATATCTAGATCTAACTTATTTTATTAACTTAAAAAAAAGCCTTAATTTTGTATGGTTAATGTAAAGATTTAAAGATTCCTTTTATTAAGCCTCTTTTCTTTTTTTACATTTTGACTTTATTTTTTGTATAAGTAAATATTGAAGGACGCTGCTATGAGTACTTTTTTTCTACATTTTAAGTGTGTGTGTGTGTGTGTGCGTGCGTGTGCAATTACTATCAGCATGTATATGTTATTCCTATAAAAAATATGATGTATTCATTGCGATTTGCACGAATGTGTAAGTTGCATGGAATCTAGGACAAAAGCGCCCCCCCCCCCCCCCCCCCCCCCCCCCCCCCCCCCCCCCCCCCCCCCCCCCGGACAAAAGCCCCCCTTCTCATTTTTGTATAGGTGGACAAAAGCCCCCCTGAACTTTTTACAAGGTGGACATAACCCCCCCTGATATTTTTTGCAAGGGTGGACAAAAGCCCCCCCACCCCGGACAAAAGCCCCCCCTACTCATTTTTGTATAGGGACAACTCTTAGTAAAACAAACGCCCCCTGTACGAAATCCCCCTCAGATGTATTTTGCAAAATGTTATTTTCATAATTCTTTCAAAGCAAAAAAACAACAACATTGTTTTGGAGTAAATTTAACAGGAATTTTAATAACCAATTAAGCATTCTTATTGGAATTCTTTAATTAGCTGTTAATTGTCTAAATGTAAACTGTGAGTCATTATACTGACTGTTAATTGTCAATTAATTTGTTGTTTTTACACATTTGTTGTTTTAATTGGAAGTAATTTGAAACTGGCATGATTTACTCAACTTGTAAACTGCAAACATGCCTGACTATATACGGAGGCATATTTTCTGTTCCATCATTGCACTGTTATGCAGGGTATACCAAGCAGAAACAGTCAAATATTTAGGGCGGAGGTATTTTCTAGTGCGATTACACATCTTCAGCAGTGCTTCATGACTGGGTCGCTCTCCTTCCGGTTGAAGCAGTGCTTCATGACTGGTTCGCGCTCCTTCCGGTTGAATAGGTTGTTGGATTTCAATCGTCACCTGTTTAACTTCCGCTGACTCAAAAGGCTGATGGCGCGCAATGGTCTTCACCTCAGTTTTGATCTGCACGGCCGTCAAAAGTCCGGGCATGGTTGGGTGGATGTGGCAGCTCCCTGCAACTCGGAAGTCGTCACCACTCTGTTTGACCTTGCTCGGATCCGCCCTTGACGATCTGGTAGGACAGGTGTATCATCTGGTACCTCGCTAACTGTGTCGTCAGCTATGGTACTGAAATAAAATAAGGAACATCTCGTATAAAGACGTCATTCAATATTTATCAATAAAAATATCAGAATTTCAAATTTTATTTAAAAAAATTATATTATATATTTATTATATTTGAAGCAGAAACGTCATCGCGAAAGTGTTACTTACTTTTCAAGTTCATCGTCGGGAATGAGGCTGTCCGGTCGAGTAATATCAAACTCGGTGTTGTCGCTGTCATCGACCTCCATCTCTGTATCGTCATACCTGAAATAGTAACAAATAATATTAAAGATTTATACCTAATAAAAATGAGAAAAGTGGAAAAATTGTGGAACGTGTGTAATTTATTCAATTTTTTATAATTTGTTTAACAATTTACCTAATACAGTTGAAAAAATATTATTTAATCCAATGAAAATGATATAATGTGTACTTTACCTCGATGGTGCATCTTCAAGGGTAATACTGGCTGCAGCAGACAGTCTTGTGCTCTCAAATGGCTCTTCAGTCGCCGGCAATCTTAAGATTAATTGAGAAGACACGTCAGGTATGTCGCTGTAGTTGAAGGTCACGTTGGCGGAATGGTCGGATGTGTCCATGGAGATTTCTTCTGGTGCACGTGCATGATTGCATGTGGGTACAGGTGAACACAAGCTCTGTATCGTTCTGTGCAGCGGCTCTGTATTGGACAACACTGATACCTGGACAAATATTAAAACATAGCACTATTATAACAATACAAAAAACATGAATAAATGAGAAATTACAAAAATTAATGATATTAGACAGATAAATATAACACAGCCTGATAAATTGGCATTTTATACTTTTAATACTAGCTTTTAATATAGTTATTTACTATGACTCTTATAACCATCTCCTCCTTAAAACATATTGAAACATTATCATTATGAAACCATTCAGTTGATTATTCAGTATAAAATGTCTTTGTTTTTCCGTCACACTTGGAAGAAAAGTTATTTCATATTTTAGAAATGTATAAATACCTGTGTTGCCACATAAAAGATGTTGCCAGCGTCCACAAATGTCGCAGTCTACGGCAAGGTGGTTTTTAAACACACCCTTGTGACAATGTATACACGGAACATGGTAGCAGTGGATAACTTCTCAGTTTTAGGATGAGAAGGGTGTGAGGTTCAAAAAAATACTATCAATTTTATTGAAATGTTAGGCTTGGGTTAAACCAAACTGATATAAATAAAATAATAAATTATTAAAGGTCATCAATTATTCAATTCAATCAGTGTTAAAGCAATTGCGATTGCATTCTGATTGCCAATTATTCTTGAGTGAACCCTTTTCAGTGGCATACTTTAATTTGTATGGGTAATTATCTGTGTATCTGTGTGCAAACTGATACTAATAATAAATTATTAAAGGTCATCAATTATTCAATCAGTGTTAAAGCTGATTGCAATTGCGATTGCATTCTGATTGCCAATTATTCAGGTCTTAGTTGCCTTACTAGATATGTTATGAATGTGAGTTTCCCAGTCTAGATAGTTTGTTGAACAGAACAGAACAAATCTTTTATTATATACAATCTCAGGTAACATGGGTTACAACAAGAGAGAAAGGTACATTACATACATACAAATGGTACAACTAAACTGTATACAAGGATCAGTACATATGTTAAATGTGAAGGGGGAAAGCATTATCAATAAAATACGTCTCATGTACGACGTTACTTGGCATTTTGTAAAAGAATTCTGACGAAGACACTTAGTTTTTTTTGGACTTTGACTGCGGGATGGGTTAAAAGCTCCTTGAATTTAATGACATTCGTGTGCTGATAGAAATAACGCGGTATGTAATGTTTGCGCATTTGATCAAAATGTGGACATTTTAATAAGTAGTGGAATTCGTCACCTATGTCGGAATCGCATAGTGTACAACGTCTGAGGTTATACGCAGTGTTAGTAAATCTGCCAGTTTCAACGGGGAACCTATGGTTAGTCGTACGGAATTTAAATAAATAAATATAATTGCTTCTTGGTAATTTAAGATATTTTTCGAATGCTAGGTCATCTTTAAAAAGGTTGTAGTTTTTCCCTTTCGACGAATTTTGTAAGTCTGATCTCCAAGATTGTGTAAACTGTTGAGAGGTGAATGCTACTATGTTGTAAATTATTGCGGTTTGTCCATATATCTGAATTGCCGGTTTTATTGAGAATGGATTTGATGTGTTTTAACCACTTATATTCGTAATTTTCAGTGTTATCCATTGATTTGTAGCAGAGGAAACTTAACTTTGATTGGCTTCCAATGATAAGTTTGTTCCAGAATTTTATCATACGGGTTTGTATAGTTATAGCAATTGGATGTCTACCTAGTTCTGCATACAAAATATACGAGGGAGTGCTTTTTTTGCTATTTGTAATTCTTTTCAAAAAATCTGTATGAATACGTTCTATGATGTCTAAATTTTCGAATCCCCAGACTTCGCAAGCATATGTTAAGATCGGTAATATTGTATGGTCAAATAATTTTAGTTGGAGATCTAAGGGGAGGTCTAAATTATTAATTCGTCTGTAAAGTAAAAACATTGCTTTTTTGACTTGTTCAACAAGATGTTTTCGTGTATTAAGGAAGCTTCCAGAGCTAGAGAATATGACGCCTAGATATTTATACTTGTTTGTGAGTTCTATTTCATCTGGTCCGAGTTTAAATGAGAATCGCGCCGTATTGCGAGCACCGAATACAATAATCTTTGTTTTGCTCGTATTTATATTCAATTTCCATGTTTCGCAATATTCATAAAAAAGTTGGAGGCATGATTGGAAACTAGTAGGGTTGTCAGAGAGGATAATAGTATCGTCTGCATATAACAGTAACATTATTTTTATATAAACATCGGCCTGAGTGTTAACAGAAATTCCCTCTAGATCAGCATTTAACAAATATTCTTCTAAGTCGTTTAAAAAAATAGAAAATAAAATCGGCGATAAATTTTCGCCTTGACGGACGCCGCATTGACTTACAAAAAAGGCTGACGATTCATTATTAATGGACACACATGATTTAATATTTTGATACATGTTAAATATAACTTGAAACATCTTTCCCTTATTTTCTGTATTTAATAATTTGCGCCACAGGCCTATTCGCCATATGGAAGTGAACGCCTGTGCAAAATCAACAAAGCAACAGAACAATTTCTTTTTCTGTGAACGTAGCATTTCGACTAACTTATGTAAAGTAAATATATGGTCAGTAGTAGCATACTTGGCTCTAAACCCTGCCTGATTTTCAGATAAAACCCCATTTTCATGTAAGAAAGCGTTGATTCGTCCGTTAAGGACAGACGTGAATAATTTGCCAAAACAGCTGAGTATAGTGATCGGGCGGTAATTTTCAGGACTGAGTGGATCGCCTTTGTTTTTGAAAATAGGTTTGATAATGCCTTCCAGCCAACTTGTTGGGAGATAACCTGAATCGAATATGATATTGAATAATTTAGTGTATATGGGTAACATCACTTCTTGCGTACTTTTTATATATTCATTTATTATTTGGTCGTTGGCAGAAGCTTTAGAATTTTTAAGATTAGAAATATTTTTTAAAATTTCATCAGGTGTAATTGGAGCGTTTAAAATTGGGTTGTCGTCCGCTATATTGAAATCCGGTATATAGTTGCCTTCATCATTATCAGGGAGTTTTGTGTTTATATTTTTGAAATAATCGAATAAATCATTTAACGGTGGCGTTTTATTGGAAGATCTCGGCTTCATTCTATTGAGGTAACGCCAATATTCTTTCGGTTGTTTGGAATTAAGGTTTCTTAGTGTATGCTGTTGGTCGTATTTGTATTTGTTTATGAAGGTATTCATTATTTTCTTGTAATATTTACTGGACAGTTTGAATGTTGCTTTATTATTTTCATTGTTATGTTTATGGTATTGTTTACGTGCCAAGTTGTACTTAATACGTGCATTGCGACATTTATGGCCGAACCAAGGCTTATCGGATGAGTTGTTTTTAACGACACTAGTTTTTCGAATTTTTCTAAGACCAAACGTTTTTTTTGCCGTTTCATAAAATAATTGACCAATGGATTCGGTGATATTGTCTACTACATGTTGGTCTATAATAGTATCATTTGAGGACAGTAGGTTGTGGAGATGCTGTACTTTGGTTCGGTCTAGGTTGTCTGAAAATGACTGCTTTTTCCCCATCATCCCATTTCGGTTTTATTGTTTTCTCATATATAGGCAGTTCATTGCTTATGTTTCCAGAGTACATAACGGTTTTTAAGGACATAGATAAAAGTGCATGGCCGTCTGAGAAAAGCGGGTCAGTATCGATTACTTCAAAATCGTTTAACAAGTTTATGCTATTAATAGAACACAAGGTGTAGTCGATTAAGGATACATTTCGGAAGTGCATTTTCCCACGTCTCTGTCTTTACCAAAACGTCCATTCAGAATTATTAAATTATTATTTTTACATGCGTCAATTAGCAGATACCCATGATTATTCGTTCTGGGGTCAGTATGGTAACCCCAATATATTTTGCTGCGGATACACAATCAAGTGCTTGACCATGAGGAGTGTAATCAGAAATAATTTGCCTGTTTAAATGCCCAACTGCCGTATAAAAGCCACTAGATGGAGCTGGGGCAGGTTTTTCATTTAAATTTGTACATAGTTATATCAGGGACACCTTTTTCAAAATATTGAAAATTCCACCTCATAAAAACATTCAAAATTTGGTACAGAATTAGTCTGATATTAAACAATTGTATTAGTAAAAAGGAAATTGTGAAAAAATATCTCTTATTCCTAGTTTCAAATATTTTTTTAAACCCAACTGACAAATATTTGAAAATATAGGGGAGGAGCCTGTGGGGTTATGAACTGAAAAATGTACACAAATACACGTGGTAGTGTTTACAGCAGACGACACACACTATGGCATGGAGATTGGCAGTAGTTTTGTGTGTAAACCTCCATAGCAATACTATGAGATGGGATGTTTGAATCTGTGTCTAGTCATGTGTTCCATATAACAATTCATCTTTATCATTTTCACATCAGAATCAGAAACACACCAGAATCAGTAGCATCACAATGCACTTCTATACACCACCTATGAAAATTGAATATTCCCTCCTTAGGCTCAGAGATGTATATGTTCCTTAATCATAACTAGACCTATATAAGATGTAATTCCTTATCTTATTATCTCCATCATGTTCAGCCATTCCTAACAATAATGTGTACAGTTATGAGTTGTTATGCTTCATTTTTGAAAATGCATTCCTACCACCATAAGTGTCCAAATTATACCATATATTGTGTACTGCAGTAAATAAAGCCTGTTTCTCCAGACCAACTATAATTGGCAATTAATTTTCATTCATAAACACTGATAACTAAATATTTGCTGGCTGTTAAGTCATCACATTACATTTGTGTAAAAGTGCATAGCCATTCTGTTTTATGTTATACACAGTGCAGTGGATAGTATATAGATGACAATACAATAAAAAATATACATGGTAAAACATGAATAATACTGGGAAGTAAATTGTCACAGTTCCAATAAAATAAACAGAAATTATGTAGTAGTAGTTTGAGTCTTGGATTAAAAAACTTTACTCCTCGCTGATATCTAACAACAGTTTTCTGTCGTCTTGAAGAGAGATTTGTTTACATGAGTCATTCACTATAACTGACAGGCTACATAGCTGGTGTAATTGATAAAGACAAACCTCCAATTTCTCCCTACCAGGGTAGGAAATGTTGCTCCTTTAAGTGGTGTTTAGTTACTCTCATATAGCTCAGGGAGTACGTTATATAACGTACTCCCTGTAGAGCTGAAGAAAAGAATCTGAAGGAAAAAGCAAAATCTAAAGGTTAAGCAAAATCTAAAGGTTGAGTGTGAAAATATAAAACGTATGAATCATTTGGGACAATTTTATTAATAAATAACAAGTTTTAATGCATAAATTGAGAGATCGAACGTGTACAGTATTCTGAAATCCTTTGAAATTTGTGGGTGTGGTAATTGGTATATTAGTAACGTTAGGCCTATGTTATATGTTGTTTTTTTTGCACTTTTTTTCACATTACCTTGTTCTCCTGGGTGGATTGAGTAGTAAATAAGGTTTTCCTGAAAACATATCCCAGAATACTGTAGTTTATGACAAAACTACAGTACACTGGGATATTTTTTTCAGAAAAACTTTAAATAGACTATGTTTGTTTTCAACAAATTACATGTGTGTTTTTTTATATTAATTTTATAAAAAAATTGTTTAGCACCCTCAGTTGGTCAAATTATTTTTGATGATGTCATGTGAAAGTTATGAAATCATGTGAATGAATTGATTCAAATTAGAAGAGGAATAGTAGTTTTAGTTAGTTTATTATGATAGAGTAGGGAAATGTCAGGAGCCATTTACTCCTACCAGGGGAGAATGTCAAGGGTTGAATATTCAAATTGTATTAAATCTCTGACAGAAAATGCCTGTCATTTGAAACAATACTTACACGGTGGCCGCGTATATAGAATTATGAAATTACGTACACCTGGAACCGTATTTATAGCCATTCTCGCATCATTCGGTATCTCTTGAATCTTTTCCAAAAAATGACACATGGCGGGAATTTTTTTTGTTTTGAGGAATTTAAGTAAATATACTGTATCAGGTAGGGCCTTCTGTTTTCACAGGGCAGACGGCTTCAGTTATTGTAGACATTTCGACCCCAAACGGTTCGTTTCCGCTTATTTTAAAGGGACCAGAACAGTTTTTACTATTTTTAGGGGCGGATTTTAAGGCGGCGGTACGATTTAAATACATACCCAAATATACCCAAATACATCGGAATTACCCAAATACAGCCCAAATACACCCTATCCAATTTTTTTTCCCATCAAATACTTCATTTTTATAGTTTAGTATGGTATAAATGAATGTAATCTGTGATATAAATATATATATATATATTATATTAGCCCCTGATATGAACTTTGCAGCCTCTTTTAAAATTAATTTTTATCAAATCGGATACGATTTACCCAAATATTCAATTCAATTCAATTCAATTCTTTATTAGGAAAAAATGTATAAACAAGCTAGTACAGAAATAAACAGAGTACAGTTGTCATCCTAGAACAGAAAGAAGAAAAGATCAGTTGCTAATTCATAATTTTGATAGAGCATCATCAAAAAAACTGACCAATCAGTGACCAGAAATAAGACATAACCAATACATTCTGGTAGGTGATAAACTCGGTCTTTATCCTTGATGTTCAACCAAGTTTACTGTTAAAATTAAGGTATCTACAGTGTGCCTGACTTTTTCATGCACATTCATGCAAATTGATTCAATATATGTATCTTTTAAAATCAAAATCTTGAAAATTATGGTATTTTTACTCTGCCAAAGATTTTTATTTTACTATAGAACCTAAGGATAAAAACCGAGTAACACAAATTTTATCACCTACTGAAAATAAAATAAAATCTCAACATCTCTGCAATGCAAAATTATGAATATATCCTCGACCTCTTAGTTTACGCGACCTCTTAGTTTACGACCACTTAACGACAGTTGGCTACATATATCAGTAATACAATTTATATATTTGACATAATATTATGTTAGCTAATCTAAAGTGTTCAAACTCAAACAAAATCTACCGCAGCTTTGATTAAATTTTGTTAATTTTCCATCCGATAACATTTGTAAATGGATGACCACAACTTGTTTGTTTCCGTTCACCTTATTTACTATAGCTTTTATCCCGAGATGCAGTATTTTCATACGGGCAATTTTATGCAAATTTGTTGATAAAAATTAACACTAGCTGACAAGGTAGAAAAAAATGCAAAAATATCTTTTTTTTTGTTATTTAAAAAGAAGAAACTAATTTTAAGCCGTACTTATTTTCTATGAAAACATATGAGTAAATGTCTACCCTCATCACCCTTAAATCGATTTTTTTCAATACTGTGGAGCTTTAAAATAATTGTCTTCTGCTGTTTTCAAAACATGTCCTTTTGCTTGTCAGGAGTTTAGGTCACATTTCACATAGGAAATGGATTAACATAACAATTACCAGATATTTTTAACATAAACACCGATATTCTGCATGTTTTATTCGCCGGGGTAAACCGCCCTTGATATAACCCATTTACTACTTCTCATTTTACGAGTAAATAAAACTTGTTGATATCTAATGAAAGGCAAGGATTAAATCATTACTACATCATAAAATATTTTATTTTGTTTAAGTTTGCTTTAAAATGGGATGCATTTATTGGCGAAAACACTGGTAAAGAGATCAACTATCCATAGGAAAATTATCTGCAGCCTTAAAAAAAACTAATTTGCAAGTGTTTTCTGTTGTTGTTTCTAAAGAACTATTCATTTAGCAGACGATCATAAAATATAATGACGAAATTTGCATAATAAACGTGCGCAGACGTAATTTCCGCCGTGGGTCGAAAACTGATAGAAAGACGATAGAGTATACTACAACAACAGTGTATTTAAAATACATGCATAAATAGTATATTGTGTAGTTAATCTGCCTATAAAAAGATTACTAATGACTTTTATATGAAAGCGCAGAGAAGGGAACAGTCCTTTTTGGTATTTGGATTTAAAAGTTTCTTAGGTAAGATAATGTCTTCGCAATTGATTTCTAGTGAAGAGAATTGTTTATATAGCACTTTTCTTTCTTGCAAATTTCTATTGCAGTGCAACACGAAATGTATTTCATCCTCAATTTTATTACAAAAAGAGAATAATCTGCTATCACAAGGTATTTTAGGACGGGCATATCAACCTATTTCTATTTTAAGTCTGTGTGACCTTATTCTGAACCTAGCTAAATCCCTAACAATTGATTTTGGTAATCCACATTGTAGGTATGTCTGAATTCCAAAATTGTCACAAATATTTGAGTAAAAATTAAGCTTGAGTTCATGGTTGACTTTATAACTACAAAGATTAGCATCCAAAGTTTTCGAATAATGAGATTTAGATTTTGATCTAAAATGGTTCATGTCAAAATTATTTGTATCAATATGTAAGTTCTGTTGCCCTATCTGACAAAAAATTATAGCAGGACTGGCTCCCCTCATTATAAAGATTAGTATCTGTGATAAATGCCTTAAATAAAAGTCTTGAAGTTGGAAGTTGACGTAATCGATCGTAAAACTTAAAAGTCTGATCAGTCACAAATTGAAAGATAGGAGATCTGCCTAATTCCCTGGGTGAGTAAACAGCATGCAAAATTTGATGATTTTTTGTGAATCTCTAAGGTATGTTTACAAAATCTGTTATGAAGTTTTTCAAAGGGAAGATTATCAAGTTTATTAGGTTTACAATTGAAGTCAGCTATCCAGATTTCTGCTCCATAGGTGGATATAGGTTTAATAAGAGTATCAAATAATTTCAACTGAATGTGAACTGGGATATCTTCAAAGTTATTTAGCTTCTTCATGTTCTTTTTCAATGTAAAAATTGCTTTCAGACTTTAACTGTATGTTTTAAGTTACCATTGAAAAATACTTCAAAACCAAGATATCAGTAAGCGTCTACCTGCGTCAGTTTGATTCCATTAATGTATTTTGGGGCACGTAATTTCCTTTTGCCATTGCTAAATATCATAATTTTAGTTTTGTTTTTATTTACTGTCAACTTCCATCTTGTACAATATTCTGACAGGCTATTCAAGCAGTTTAGCCTATGTTTGCCCAAATACACCCTATTTAATTATTTTTTTCGGCAAATACTTCATTTTTATAGATAAGTATGGTATAAATGAATGTAATCTGTGGAAAAAAAATATATTAGCCACAGATATGAACTTTGCAGCCATTTTTAAAATTCATTGTGAAACGGATACGACTTACCCAAATATAGCCTATGTTTGCCTAAATACACATGATTTAATTTTTTTTCTTTGGCAAATTCTTCATTTTTATTGTTGATTGTTGTTGATTATGGTATAAATAGATGTTATGAGTGAACAAATTTATATATTAGCCGCAGATGCTTATTATATTTACATTACAAGCTTTATAAAAAAATCGTTTTTATCAAATCGACCTACCCAAATATAACAAAATACACACTTTTTTTCAGCGATAGTATTATTAAATATTATTTATTCGCTTGAAATATGAATGGGGACTGCCTATTTAATGCAGTGTCGATTCAACTGTGTGGCAACGAGAGCATGTCAGTTATGTTACGTTACCACGCATGCATAAATCTTGTTAACAATGTAGATCATTCCATGTCTCACCCACTTCGGCGCCGTATACAGTGTTTGTCACCAAGGTACGAACGGGCATGCTTTGATGCTGCCAAAATTGGCGCAAATTCATGTGTCTGGACTATATTGTCTGTAAGTGATGTCATTCAAAGGCCTGTACGTCTGATTTATCCGTTTGCCAATGGACAAAATGACATGGCCTTCAAAACACTGAACACGGTGTTTACACCAATCGGTGAGTGTTCGAACACTACCAACGTGAACATTTTCTGGTATTGTATGGGTCAAATCACAAATCCAAATATGTGGTACACTGTAAATCACTTTGTCGCGGTAACAGACGTGCGTACCATCAGTAAAATAATGTAATTTCGAAACTTTGAACGAATAACAACTCAGAATCAGTAAATAATAGAATAGAACAAGTGACCGATTGGAAACAACATAAACTCCCAGAATTGGTTGAGAAACTTACCACGGTATCAAAAGTCCAAATAGTCGACTTTTGTCGCTCATTGTATGGTAGTGGTAATTATAAACTTTTCGGACCTTCTACATCCTTTTAAATAGATGAAACTATTTGGCATGAAAAATTACCACAGGAAAATAACAGCATTTTCATGAAATTTCTTAATACTCGCCTCAGTGAAAAGAAAAACTCTGAAAAATCAAAATATGTACACGCGTCAAACATTGATTTCAAATGTGAAAAACCAAAACAATATGCCGGCCGCAAACCTGGGCAACGAAGCCGACCAAAAGCTGACCGTGTAACAGAGGTTAAACATAGATAGACATATATTCAAGGTAATTTTTGCGGAAAACTACCGAAATATATATACTGTCGTATAATACCTATACATTGTGAAATGTGCTTTATATATATATATTATTCATATCAATGTTTACATGTTTCTAACGTTTTTCTCGGTCATATTCATGTTGTAATATGTATTCTGTTATCAGTGATATTTGTATTATTAGCATTTTCCATCCTTCCTGTCGCTCGGTATGTTTACATGTTTTTAAAAAAAAATCCCTGTCATATATGTTTCCAGCTGGAAACTAAAGATGCTACATCGATAGGCTTAAGTGATAGGGCGAATTATATTTTACACTATCAGTGTTTCTGCAGGACTCAACATTTTTAGGGGTCATCCTTGACCCGCTATGGAATTAACTGGGGTCATTTTGTAAATATAGGGGTCATATTTTTTGGACATGCATTTTGATGAATAGGCCATGTGATGTCAGATAGACATGCATTATTAGTTGATAAGACATCTTTTTCGATGGATTGGTCAGCAAAAAAAAAAGGAAGTTAAAGGGACGCACGGCAATCTTGATGTTTTTATCAAGCATCAATATTGGCATCTCTACTTATTTATCAAGGAACATTTTGACTTTAAACCGGCTTGTATATTGTAACAGAGTCATGCATGGGGAACTTAACTTATACATCATCATTTCTCGTTTATGGGTATTTTACTAACGCTGATATTATATTTCTATAACTGGTAGAATCTAGCCATTGAATTATACATGTTCATAAGTGGTTAAGTGACACCATCCTGTATACCAGGACATGGATGATATTTGAACTTTAGTTATCAAAAGACGTAGGATGCTTTTGTTTCCTCATTAAGTAGTGTCATTCAATTGACCAATCAAACGTTGACCAATGTATAATCATCATATTAGTGATACTTAACTTAAGATTCGACATCCTGCAGAAAAAGGATTCGTGTAGGGGGGTTAAGTAACTGATTAACTTTGTATTTAAACTGAACTTGATTACATCAACGATTACTTGATAATAAAAACTATACGATCACTTGGATATACATCATAATAAACTATACAAACTTTGTCACGTGTGTGTTGTGTTGTTACAATATCATTAAATAAAAACGCTGTGTTTTCAATTTACCAAATGTTGAAATATATTATTGGTGCAGTATTATCAAAAGTCAGTAATATATACAAAATTAATTTGGTTTATGTTATTTAGGAAAACTAACGGGACGCCGCGAGGTTTCAAAAATTCAAGATTGCCATGTGTCCATTTAACCGGCATTATGTTTCATTTTGGGTTCGTCTGCTATTTTAGCGGCCATATCGTGATTATCTACGCGCTTTTATTTGCTATTGTTTGTATATAAGCGTCTACTTACTCAAACCCACACACATATGATGACGACAATAACGCGGAAAGTACAGACATAAGTTTAACCTGTTCTAAAAATAGACCAAGAATGAATAACTTTATTTTCCAATCATGGGCCACAAAGATGGCATTATAATCACCGTAAAAGAAAAACATAATGAAACATAACAAAAGCCTAATTCTGATTAGCATAATAACAGTAAATTGTAATGAAATTATAAGATGTAATATGATCGATATGACGATGACAATAACACGAAAGTACAGGTATTAGTTTTTCCTGTTCTAAATATAGACCAAGATGTAAATAGAAATAAGTTCAGTCCGTCGTGATTCCTTACATTTGAAGCTTTTCAAGAAAGTATTACGACGATAATTTGACGGGTATTTCATTTCTAGCCTAGTCAATTTCATTGCGTCACGAAAAACTCACAAGCTGATTTATGTCGCGTCGCCGATCATTTTAGTGCGCCAAAAACGCAAGAAACGCGTTCTCGCGGAAACACTGCACTATATACCATTATTTGGTATACACTTTTATAGTTTTATGCATTGAATTTATATATTTTTTTCACAGATTACATTCATTTATACCATACTTAACTATAAAAATAAAGTATTTGCCGATTATTTTTTTTTTTAAATAGGGTGTATTTGGGTAATTCTGATGTATTTGGATATATTTGGGTATATTTGGGTAAATCGTGCTGCCCGATTTAGGTTGCGGAAAACTTAATACTTTCCCATAGACCTGCTGTGGCACCAGTCAGCTAATATCTCAAGAATTATACACCAGATTTTCTTTAAATTACCTTATTTCATAGATATTTCCATCACAAAGCCTTTGAAAGCGTGAAAAAGACAACTTTTCCAGCTCAACCTCTCTGCACATGTCTGTGTTTACAAACACTATTGAATCCGCACTGAATATTGACATGCAATTTCAATGGATGTTAAATTTTCAAAAACATGAAAAAATATTTTTTTATTTAATTTAATGGTTCTAGCTGATGGGGATTATTTTAACTATAGTTCATCCTTCCTGAAAATGCATATTGAATATTTCGAAGTTATATCTGCTGACCTCTGTGAACTTTCACTTCTGTACTGAATCGTACACAACAAAAGGCGGGGCTTAAGCCAGGCTATATTTAGCTGTACGCAGCCTTTAAGGTATGCCTGTTTCCAGAGGTGTATACGATCTCAGAAATGCTGGCTCCACTTTATTTTATATGGACAAGAGGCGATTTTGATGATTTCATTTTCAGGTAGAGGATTAAGGTGTGAAGGTATACTAAGCAACCATGCCGATTTACGTGGGACAATCCCGATTTTTCTCTATTTTTATAGTTGTTACATCTGTGGAAATTTTGTTCCGATTTTAGTGTCTAACCCATAAAAAAAATAATTCTTACATGAATTCAGTATTTATGGAAAAAGGTTGAACTAAAAATAGCCCAAATGTTGTCTTGTCGCATTAGTACAACTAGTGCATAAAATACCCATCTATGAACGGCAAGACGTTTTTTGATATGCGCCGTTCTGCAACCTGCATATGTTGCATTGTAAACCTTTGCCTCTCACCGCTGCGGGTTCGAATCCCACATGGGCTTGACTTGTAAGTGAGGAAGTGTCGATTCTTACAGATGGCGGAAGGTATACAGGCAGGTGCGTACCTGGAGGCTTTTTTACATTACGCAAAATTGGGTTTGACCATGCTTGTGGGGTCTGGGTATGCTTCCCCGGATTTTTTTAAAAATAAAGACGCCAAATTGTGCGTTTTGAAGCAAAAATACACGGATTTTATATCTTGCGCAAGTCAGCAAATATTGCGTAGTCGGCAAACATAGTTGTTTACAATTAATAGTCTAAGTTTCATGACGTCATATTCCATATGTCAGCTATGTTCAAATAATATATAAAATACTGTAAAAAAGTTTTGCTTCTCAGATTATCATTACGCACCTGCGTATCTGCGTATAGGCAGGTACACGCCTGACAGTACTGGTTCTACCCAGGAAAAGTGGTTGGTCTGCCTCCACCACAAAAAATTGACCGTCACATATAACCTCACATGTTTTGAAAATGACGTAAAACACCATACAAACAAACAAACCGACCTGCATACGCGTTAGACTCTTTTATATGTGTATGTAGTGCAGAGATATAAACAGTCAATTTAAACTGATACACTGAATTTTATAAATGTATAACTTACCTGAAGTGTAGAATGATCATTTGTTATCCATTTCACACAAACATTTTAATCCAAAAAAAAACATTTTGATAAGAAGTACATTAGTTAAAATCTAGGAGGCATTGTTTAAAGGGCAAAACATAGGTGTCTTGTGCAGTGACAGGGGCGTACCTGGGCATACGCACTGACGCACGTGCGTACAGGCTATTAAAGAAGCAAACAAATCAAAAACGCTAAAAATGCGAAAAATGCAATAAAATCAAAGTATAGGGGGGTTAGGCACATTTGTGAATTCAAAACTCGATGGTGCATATACCTAAATTAGTCCCAGGAACGCCCCTGAGTGACATCCAGGCAGGCTTACGCCCGTATGCACAGTTTGCCAGAAAAACTGAAAAAAATAAATGGTCTAAAAAATGCAATAAAATCTGAAGTGGGGTATGGGGTTAGGGGTAAAATATTTTCAGCACAGTCGTTGAGCCCTTATTTTCCAAATCTTAATTTGTTATAAAAATATAAATACATGTATACTATTGTATTGACTTTACCGGTACGCTTTCTTTCGCTTGAATTATACATACATTAGCATTTCCTTACATAATTGCCTCCCTTCTACCATCAGTATTTTATCATTGTAGTGTATGTTATCTGAATGATGTTTACAAAGCGGCAACATTTAAAATGACGTCAAACAGCGATTCCGATCCACCGTACCCAGACATTTTCAGCGAATGTGTGTCATCATTAGACAACAATCAAAAGATGAATCTGTTAACGGCGAAATGGGGCAATGTCCATGCATACAAATTTCCATCCAGGTTAGTATTTTCTGTACAATTAGCCTAATTGAAGGTCCGTGTTACGGCATGTAGGCTACTCAGTTACAGTAAACCCTAGCCTAGGTCTAGGTCGTGTAGAAATTCTTACATCTGTATATCTTGTTTTGGGCTTTTAGACATTAAACGTATCAGGAATCGGCTTTATTTTGAAAAGGCTGTATCAATAGCAGAGGATGTCGGCGTGGAACCGTCAGTGAAATAGGCCAAATGCCCCAGCAGAGACACGATCGCAGTTCGAGAAGCTGAACATGTTTCTGCCATTTCTTGACCACTTGCTTGCTGACCTTCATGCTCGTCTTCTTCAAGGAAATGAGCGGTTCAAGGCACAGTATTTGTTGCCTGTAAAGGTAAAATCATATGGACAATCCATGTTAATTTTTTTAAGTACTTAAGTCTTTTTGGGTATCTGTCGATCACTGATTCGTATATCATTACTTTAAACATTTATGTTTTATAGAATTAAAAAAGGTCAAACTATTTTTCTGCATAAAAAGATCTCAGAAAATTTACAATATTAAACAACTGTACTAAATATACAACTGTAGATTGTTCGTCAATGATTTACACGCTTACACGCGGGACACGCAATAGCCGTATTTATTTGCATATTTATTATGAGTAAATTATATTTTATTGTACGTGTTTTTATGATGTGTAAACCTTATTGCAGGTACAACAGCTAACCAATGCGATTTCGGCAGAAATAAACGCAGAATTCTGCCCCGATTTGGTGTGCGACAGAGATTATGTTCTTATAAATCATCGCTGCCAGAGTACACAACACTGGGGAAGGCTGTAGCAGCTGCTACCGTGGCATCCTATCCCAATATAAGGATGTGCCTGATGATTCTTCTATGTATGCCTGTGTCTACCGCCACGGCTGAACGTTCGTTCTCGACGATGCATCAGGTCAAGACATACCATGACCCCATGACCAAGGGACAACCACCCCTTGGAACCCCATTGGATGTACAGTTCAAATTCACCCAGCTATGCCCTTGGTCGTCATAAAAGAAAACGTTTACACGCCAGGCCATATGCGCATATATTGTGAAATATATTAAATTTGCCATAAATGTGATATTCATATGAAGATTAATTATTTATTGAGGCCATCCTTAAAAAACTAGGAAAAGCTTAAAAAATTGTCTCTAAAACCACAAGGCACACAGCTCTCATATATTACATGTAGCCCTGGGGTCACATTTGGTCCTGTCTCAGGTATTACACTCTAGCACCTTCATTTTGTATTTGATCTTTACCAAAATGTGTCAGTGTCTTTATATCAATGTTGTTAACACAACAGAGGGCAAATTTCTTGAACAATTTTAACCAAACTTGCACAGATTGTATATGACCACAAGATTTCGAAGAAATTCGATAATGTGCCAGTACTCAGGTGATTGATTTAGGGCCCTTGTTTATTTAGAGTTTTGTTGTGGTTTATTCGAGATATTAATTTTTAAACTAGTATGGTGTGTGATCTGAAATTGTCCACACAGATTTTGATCAAACACAATGAGATGTAACAGGGTGCATCTATAAGTGTCTGTATGTAAAAAAAAGCACCCCAGATATCAAGTAAATGAGACTATAGTACAACATAGTGTCAGCATCGAGTCTATATTTCATTGTTATAATAGTTTGCTAAAGAATGAACTGTGTTCGCAGATGACCAAAAGTACATGTTGTGCAATCTCAGAAGTGATTTTGGTGATAACGATCGATAGGGTAAATTGTAAGTGTTTTTTTATCAAAGATTATTTTGATTTTAAGCAGTTGTTGTTAAATAGTCTTTCTAATAAGAAAGGGCCAGCACAGCTTATGGGATGGTGAGTTGTCCGTCGTCCGTTGTTTGTCGTTAACTTTTGTCTCGTTAAGATGATCGGGCTTTCATTTTTCATCTGATCTTTACCAAATTTTACCATATTGTTAATATCAATGACAGTTCAGATAATTTCGAAAACTAGCCAGATCGGACCAGTAACAGCGGAGTTATGGCCCTTGATTTGCAATATTTTGCCTTGTTAAGATATAGGGCCTTTATTTTTCATCCGATCTTTAGCAAACCTCACCTGATTGTTAATATCAATGACAGCTCAGACAATTTCGAAAATCAGCCAGATCGAACCAGTAACAGCCCTTGATTTTATTAAAAATGCTAAATCTCGTTAAGACGATAGGGCCTTTATTTTTCATCTATTCTTTACCAAACTTTACCAGATTGTTAATATCAGTGAAAGCTCGGATAATTTCGAAAACCAGCCAGTTAGGACTACTAACTGCGGAGTTATGGCCCTTGATTTCATTGAAAATGCTATATTTTGCCTCATTAAGATGCTAGGGCCTTCATTTTTCATCCGATCTTTACTAAACTTTACCAGATTGCTAATGTTGATGAAAGCTTGGAAAAGTTCAAAACCATCTGTTCTTTACCAAACTTTACCAGATTTTTTAGTTATGGCCCGTGATTAAGTTAAAAATGCTGTATTTTGCCTAAAACTTTAAAAAAAACGTAAATTGCAGTCACTCGCTTCATTGATGTTATAAGAGCCATGTTAGCCAGTAGAGTGTCCACAGGCCCTCTTGGGCCTCCTGTTTTCCTATCCAATCTTTACCAAACTACCAGATTGCTAATGTCGATGAAAGCTCGGACAAGCTTGAAAACCAGCTAAATCGGACCAGTAACAGGAGAGTTATGGCCCTTGATTTAGTTATAAATGCTATATGTTACCTCGTTAAGACCAGATCGGACCAGTAACAGCGGAGTTATGGCCCTTGATTTCGTTAAAAATGCTATATTTTGCCTCGTTAATACGGTAGGGCCTTCATTTTTCATCTGATCTTTACCAAACTTTACTAGTTTTTTTGGCTTCTTTTTAGATCACCAGACCTTTCATGTATTACATGTAGCATCAGCTTATTGTTCTCTACTAAGTTTGTTAAAATGGTGACCTTGGAGTCCAATTTGGCCCCGCCCCGGGGGTCACAGTTTTACATAGACTTATATAGGGAAAAAAAATATGGGGAAAAACATAAAAAATCTTCTCTGAAACTGCAAGAGCCAGAGTTTTAATATTTTGCATTTGCTATAAGGTTATGGTCCTCTACCAAGTTTGTTCAAATAGTGACCCTGGGGTCAAATGGTGACCCTGTAGTCAAACTTGACCCCGTCCCTGGGGTAACAGTTTTACATAGATTTATATAGGAAAAACTTTAAAGTATTTTTCTCTGGAACTACAAGAGCCAGAGGTTTAATATTTTGCAGTTACTATACTCTTAAGGTTCTTTACCAAATTTGTTCAAATGGTGACCCTGGGGTCACATTTGGCCCCGCCCCATGGGTTACATGTTTTGCTTAGACTTGTATAGGCAAAAACTTAAAAAATCTTCTCTCAAACCACAAGGCACACAGCTCTTGTATATTACATGTAGCCCTGGGGTCACATTAGGCCCTGCCCCAGGTATTGCACTCCAACAGCTTCATTTTGTATTTGATCTTTATTAAACTTTGTCAGTGTCTTTATATCAGTGTTGTTAACACAACATAGGCCACATTTCTTGAACAATCTTAACCAAACTTGCACAGATTGTATATGACCTTACGATTTTAAAGAAGCTTGATAATGTGCCACTACTCAGGGGATCGACAGTGCCATCTTGGCTGTCTTGTTTATTATTATTATTTTATTTTTGTTTATTTTTTATTTTTTATTTTTTATTTTTTTATTTTATTTTTTTATTATCTCTACTGGCCAAGTTTGAAAACCAGCCACATCGGACCAGTAACAGCGGAGTTATGGCTCTTGATTTAGTTAAAAATGCTATATTTTGCCTCGTTAGGACGATAGGGCATTCATTTTTAGCTCTACTGATCAGAGATCAGCAGAGCTTATGCCGTGGTGCGGCGTCCATCGTCCGTCTGTCTGTCTGTCCGTCCGTCCATCTGTCTGTCTGTCCGTAAACTTTTATTTGTATCGACAACTCCTCTGAAACTACTGGATGGATATTCATGAAACTTTACAGAAATGTTGCCCATAAAGTCTAGTTGATCCTAGCAAAAATTCATGTTGATGTGAAATCCAAGATGGCCACCACAGCTAAAAATAGAGTTTTAAAATTCAAGTTTGTAGCGACTACTTCTTGAAAACTATAAGTGATATTGATATGGGACTTTTTCTAAAATGATCAGCATGACATGATGTTGATCCTTGTCAAAAATCGTTTTGATTCAACATTTAACATGGCTGCCAGCGGCCATCTTTGTTTACATAGAGTTATATAGTAAAAACTTGTAGCGACTACTCCTCTGAAACTACTTGACGGATTTTCATGAAACTTTACAGGAATGTTGCTCTTCATGTCTAATTGATCCTAGCAAAATTTCAGATCTGCCAGAAATTCAAGATGGCCGTCACAGCTAAAAATAGATTTTTAAAAAATAAGTTTGTAGCGACTACTTCTTGAAAACTATAAGTGATATTGATATGGGACTTTTTCTAAAATGATCAGCATGACATGATGTTGATCCTTGTGGAAAATTATTTTGATTCGATGTTAAACATGGCTGCCAGTGGCCAACTTTGGTTACATAGAGTTATATAGTAAAAACTTGTAGCGACTACTCCTCTGAAACTACTTGACGGATGTTCATGAAACTTCACAGGAATGTTGCTCTTGATGTCTAGTTGATCTATCAAGATGGCCGCCACGGTTAAAAATAGATTTAAAATAAATAAGTTTGTAGCGACTACTTCCTGAAACCAAAATCAATCGGTAGAGCTTCAAGGTCATTGACCTCTTGTTCATCTGAGCATTACCAAACTTTTCCAGATTGTTAACATCGATGAAAGCTTGAAAACCAGCCAGATCTGACCAGTAACAGCGGAGTTATGGCCCTTGATTTCGTTAAAAATGCTATATTTTGCCTCATTAATATGATAGGGCCTTCATTTTTCATCTGATCTTTTTAGGAGCTACTTTGCACTGACCGTTCCAAGGCCGTAGACCTATTGTCAACCCTTTTGTGTTTGTGATGTTGTTTGCATTCATTATTAATTCTTGTTTGTCTGTTTGCGTGTTTGTTTCTGTGTTTTGTGGTTGACTGTCCAATGCTACTTTCCCTGTCCGATCTTTTTATATTTCTTTACCAGATTGTTAATATTAATGAAAGCTCGGACAAAGAAGTTCGAAAACCAGCCAGATCGGACCAGTAACAGAGGAGTTATGGCCCTTGATTTCGTTAAAACTGGTATATTTTGCCTCGATACGATAGGGCAAAACTTTACCAGATATTTTAGTTATGGCCCTTGATTTATTTAAAAATGCTATATTTTGCCCAAAACTTTCAAAAATACTTAAATTGCAGTCACTCGCTTCATTGATGTTATAAGAGCCATGTTAGCCAGTAAAGCATCCACAGGCCATCTGGGGCCTCTTGTTTCTTCAAATTATTCTTGGCACCACCGGGTCCTACCCTATGTTCTTAAATAGTTTGTTTTTATAAACCATATGCCCATAATTAAGTTAATAATGTTTTTGATAAATGTTGGTTTGTTTATTCTTTGATAAATGTTGGTTTGTTTATTTTTTGTTTAGTTTCTACGATAGAATTTGCAGCAACTCTGCAGTTCAGGGTGAGACGGTTCTAGGCCCATTTTCCATATTTTATCTCGATGTACATGGAAGATGAGCTTGGCATGTTCATGCCTGTTAGGCGCCATATAACCTTTTCCATGTGTTTGTGCGCCTTAAAACCCCAATTCAGTTATTCTTTGTTTAATAATATTAAAATGTGCATCCTCTTTGACAGCAATCAAATGTTGTCTTCATCACCACCATCATTCTGATTATACGCAGCCAACACAACCCCTAAACTTGCTACAGACATATGAGCCGAAACATGCGAAAACGACCCTTCAGACAAAATTTTGACATTTTACATTTTTTGATGTTTATGAAACACGGTGATTTTCTCTTTAAAAATCTCTTTATTTTATGTTGATATCTTGATTAAAAATGATTTTATCTCAATTGAAAATTAAAGATTGCACGCACCATTAATTTTGACGTTGACGTCGGCGTCTTGGACGACGTTGTTGGTTAAATAACAATAAAAACATAAACAATTACCATTTTTTATAGGATAAACTATTTATATTAAGAAAACACATTCCCTATGATATAATAATTAGGTAAAACACGGAAATGACGAGAAATTTGATTAGTAATTAATTGATTACAGGCCGACGTCGTAAATTGTTACTTTATGACGTTGTCGTCTAAACGTCCTAAGGGATGTTTTCATGTGTCGCGGCTCATATTTATTGGTCACCTGGAGCACCTGGACCTTATTTGGGATCTTTAATGTCAATAGGGTATTTGTAGCATTATTAATGATGCAGATGTTTAATGATTTGTTACACATTCAAACTTTTCTATTGCTAGTGCCAGGGAGTAAGTATACAGGGAGGAGAAACGGGTTCATAAACGCTCTAGTTTATCGATTTATGTTGTCGCGCTAGAACGCCGCCATTTACTATTTTATTGATACAGGTAAATCGATCGTAAGCGCGTTACATTTGAAAAGAGTAAATTTCAGCCAACATCTCAAATTAGGCAGTTTTTACAGCATCTTTTTTACGGCTTTCTGTTATAATCAACATCACGAAATTACCTTCTTGACAAAGATAAATATATCTACTAATCACTTTTTGTTATTATTAATGGCTAATATAACCCATACTTCGTATCTTTTTGCAATAGCTCCACACTATTTTTAATTTGAAAAATTAAAAATTTCAGCTGATATCTCGAAAGGCACATTTTTCATCACCTCTTTTTAGGCTTTGTCTTATAATCGCTACCATTAAATTACTTTCTTGACAAAGATAAATATGTCTACTATTCACTTTTTGTTATTATTAATGCCTACATAACCTGTAGTCTCGTATCTCGTTTGCAATAGCTATACAGCGTTGCCATTTTTTATCTGGTGCAGAGTGGCGCCATCTTTGTTACACGGAACCGTCTGGTAAAATGTGTCTTTATACATGCAAACAAATACACGCTCTGTATCAGAGGACACAATGTGAATAAATAATACTTATGTTTACATTTCGCACCTTTATTGAGTTTGTAAGTGTAATAATTTATAAGAATTTGCTGTTTTTTTTCGTATAGGCTCGAGACAACCGGGAGTAGTCATTTTCACGCAGTAGTGAAACACGCGCGACAACATAAAACGGCAAAACGATCCGTTTCTTCTCCCTGTATACTTACTCCCTGCTAGTGCCAATTGAATATTTACCTCAACCATGCATGCAACCATTATATGAATCAACATGTTTTAATCATTTTATGATTATATACATTGATGCATCTGTGTGATTATTAATTTTATGAATAACCCCAATATATGAAAACCACAGTGAGAATTTAAAACAGTTTGTTTATTTTATTAGCGGAGAGCTAATCATGAGATTGAAAGCAGATTGAAATACAGCGCTATATATATCAATCTGAAATATTTTGTTGTTATTCCCTCTGCTATTACTTGCCATCATGTTATCACATTGTGTAATTTTGTTTTGGTAACAGTGGTGACATTGAATGGATCGTCTTATATCTGTAAGTAGGACAGCATATCTGTCAAGCTTGTGTCTCTGCATGTTGTCTCTGAGACACTAATTCATGGTAGACTGGCTTTGATCCAGGCAACTTAAAGCGAGTATTTCATGATTATAACAATCTTTCATGGGTATCTGGTAAAGATTGGGAATACCAACCAGAGGAATAATTGTTTTTAACGCAACTGAGGCACTACCGAGGTTTCGATTCAAACAATTATACTGAGGGTTGGAATTCCCATTCTGAACCGGATATCTATCATTGATTCTTTTTCATGCATATCATTGATATTTTGTACGTTGACGCTGCCAGTTACTAACGTTTCGCCAGTTATTTACACAATGATGTCATGCATGTCATTGTTGATATCAGCCTGCGACTTTTATCTTCCCCAGTGTGTGAGCTCAGGCTTTCTATCACCTATGTAAAACACAGATAACCTTATCCGGTATGCAAGAAAAATATACTCACCAAAAATAGGAAGTACCCCCTTTTTTGCTGGTATTCCATAGGCAAGTATTGAGGGTGTAGGACAGCTTAAACAGCGCTAATTTAATTAATCAATTTGTAATGTTTGTAAGCCCATTTTTCTGAGTACTAAATATTCCATGAAACAGTTTCAAATTTTAGCAAGCAGTGCTCTTTTATTGCTGCTATTGAAACTTTAAAGGGAGGTAATTTGATGATTTTTGATAATGATCAAAAGCTGCTACCTACACAATCGTTAGTGCCTCCCACATTCCCAGGGTGAGGTTGCCATGTGCCCTCCGTACTGCCACAATGGCAGATGCCAACTTTGAACCCATCCCTGGAATGTGCAGCAGATCCCCCGCGGATGCATATTTGACCAAGATCCGCACCTGAACGCCGTCATGTCTGCACTCCATAATTTTACCAATATAAATTAATCAAAGTAAATAACACTAACTGTAAACATAAATAAATCACCAACCAAGGTACACTGCCCACAAGATCAACAACGGAATCCTCCCCTGGATCATTGTTTACATCGGAACATTCTGCGCATGCGCAATGTCGCCTTGGCACCCCACAGAAAAATGTCTTATTTAACCCTCCCGGGGAGAAAAAACAAACACCACAGGTAGAAACACTCAGTTTAAATGTAGGTGCGACCGAATGCCACCGAAGATTTCGCCAAAAACTGTCGTCTCGGCGAGATTTTCAATTCCACGCACCCCACCAACCTGTGGTGCGCTGCCGGGGCGACGAATTCCCACTCGAAATATCCTCCCAGGCGCAGATTCAGATCACTTCCGACACCAGTAAAGTGTTTCCTACCTGTCTGTTGCCAGCTCCCACCGGGATCTTGTCAGGATAAGAGTTAAACCACTATTTATCTGTCCCGTCTTAAGTCAGCATCTCGTCAGTATGGCTTCCTACTCGCAGAACGCGCTCACATGTCTGTGGCCGGTCACGTGATGTCATTTGGCGGGAATAAGCTGGTTCCCCACAAGTCCGGGAACCCGACCGCAAGGTCATATAGGCCCCCCATCGACAGTCTCTACACTATTATAGGACTCGCCATGTGGTGGGCCGTGGTCTTGTAGTTTTAAAATACTCTCAGTATTTTAACATTGTGAGTATCACTACTCATCAACTACAAATACTCTAAACTTTTAAAAATCATGAGTATTATATTTGTTTGTGTAATGGGGGGTCATTTTATCTGTGGGAGTTGTTTCCCTTGGACTTAGCTTTGGGAGTTGTTTCCCTTGGATGTATCTATGGGTGTTGTTTCCCTTGGACTTATCTATGGGTGTTGTTTCCCTTGGACTTATCTATGTGAGTTGTTTCCCTTGGACTTACCTATGGGAGTTGTTTCCCTTGGACTTATTTGTGGGAGTTGTTTCCCTTGGACCTTTCATACTACACCAGTTCATTTTTCCATAGGCCTACCTTATAGCTCTGAGCTCTGTACTGAGTTCCCTAATATAGGAAGCTATATATTTTACTTGTTTTATCAAATAAACATACATAAGCCATACATTGAGTATGTTTTGAAAAAGGAGTTTTGGTCGGATGGTGCTGACCCAACTACTTGCATGTAGAAACATGAGGAAAATGTAAAATATACTTATTTTTAGCTCTACTGGCCAAAGGCCAGCAGAGCTTATGGGATGGCGAGTTGTCCGTCGTCCGTCCGTCATCCGTCCGTCGTCCGTCTGTTAACTTTTGCTTTGTGAACACTCTAGGGCCTTCTTTATTAATCGAATCTTTACGAAACTTTGCCAGTGTCTTTATTTCAATGAAAGCTCGGACAAGTTCGAAAACCAGTCGGATCGGATAAATTTCACCGGAGTTATGGCCCTTGTTTTGCTGAAAAATGCCATATTAAGCCTTGTGAACACTCTAGCACCTTCATTTATTATTTGATCTTTACCAAACTTGCACAGATTGTTAATATCAATGAAAGCTCGGACAAGTTCGAAAACCAGCCAAATCGGATCAGTAACACTGGAGTTATGGCCCTTGATTTTTCTGAAAATTGCCATTTTCTGCCTTGTGAAAGCTCTAACACCTTCATTTATTATTTGATCGTTATCAAACTTGCACAGATTGTTAATACTAATGATAGCTTCGAAAAGTTCGAAAATCAGCTAAATTGGTTCAGTAACACAAGAGTTATGGCCCTTGTTTTTTCTGAAAAATGCCATTTTCTGCCTTGTGAACACTCTAGCAGATTCATTTATTATTTGATCTTTACCAAACTTGCACAGATTGTTAATATCAATGAAAGCTCAAACAAGTTTGAAAACCAGCTAAATCGGATCAGTAACACCGGAGTTATGGCCCTTGTTTTTTCTGAAAAATGCTATTTTCTGCCTTGAGAACACTCTAGGGCCTTCAATATTAATCGGACCTTTACTTAACTTTGCCAGTGTCTTTATATCATTGAAAGCTCGGACAAGTTCGAAAACTGGCAAGATCGAAATAATTTCACCGGAGTTATGGCCCGTTACCGAGTTTTACAACATAACTTGTAAATGGTCCAATCTGGATGTTTTTCGAACTTGTCCAAGCTTTCATTGATATTAACAATCTAGTAAAGTTTCATAAAGATCGCATGAAAAATGTAGGGATGATCAGCACCAAGCCTAGTTGTGCATGTCATTGTCACGTTTCGGTTTACAGATATTTCGCAGAGTTATGGCCCTTTAAAGGATTTTGATACCACAATTTTTTTCTGGGCTAGTTCTCCTGAACCCCTAGCTGGATACAGACGAAACTTGACAAGGATGATCAGTATCAAGCCTAGTTGTGCATATCATCGCCATATTTCGGTTGAATGATTTTTGGTAGAGTTGTGACCCTTTAAATGTTTTAATACACAAACTTTGTCCAGATTAGTCTCTTCTGAACTCTTTGTCAGATTTCAGCGAATCTTGGCGAGGATGATCAGCACTAAGCCTAGTTGCACCTGTCATTGCCATGTTCTGGTTGAATGAATTTTGACAGTCTTATGGTCCCTTATACATAAACTTTATCTTGGGCCAGTAGAGCGTCCACAGGCCCTCTTGGGCCTCTTGTTTTGATTACGCAAGAACTGAATTTTAATTTTCTAGCATTTTTTTACTTTTTTTTATTTGTTTACCTTGTCAACCAATCAAAGTTAAGAGATTCTGTGTAATAGCTCCGAATTTACCCTGGAACTTTTTCCCTGCCCACTGATTGGTTGGTAATTGGTGTAGTCTGATCTATACTGGAACAAATTATTACCGCCAATAGGACTCGATCTTAGATATAGTATATTTTTAAAAATAAACTGAAACGGTCAATGATTTCGGACAAACTGTTCATTACTTACACAGTATATACACAAAAGCCATAGGTTTATTGTGTCGGACATCGTATGGAGAGGTTTACACAGTATGTGACGTCACTGAGCTTTAGCCTAGGTATATTGGATCGTGTGACTTTTCCGATGTGTGTTTTTTTAGGTGCATTATAACGGCCCTTTGGATCATGAGACTTTTCAATGTGTTTTTTTCCAGTGCATTTCTGCTTGAATCTGCCCCTGATCTGTATAAAATCATTTGACCACGCAGTCATCTTATTTATCATTGGGGCTTTATAAGTACTAGACTTTATTTTCCATGTAAATGATGTTTCATGCAAGTTATATCAATGCCATTTACATGTATATGTTATACGCAATGTGAGAATATGGATGATTCAGGAACTGCTCTGCGCAAAGTAAGAATTCTTAAAATGCCCGACGATTCCGGAATTGTGCAGGACTAGTCCAGAATTGTGCAACGGGTTAATCGATGTAAAATTTGCACCAAGTGTCTGCGCAATTTGAGAATGTTTTGCGTAAAGTACAAATTTGTGTTGGGATTTGAAAAGGAATATAGTGTTTTGAAACCTATTTATTTCTAATTGCATATGCTTATTTGTTTCATCTGTCTGTTATAAATAGATAAAAAATATATAAAAAAATCATAGTTTGGTTTG